>ML807244.1:267028-286309 GCA_009831015.1 Picea engelmannii
GAGGTAACCAAGGATATATAAGCCAAATTTCTGAGGGAAGGTGAAGAAAATAAGGCTGAAATGCAAGGAAGGATAAATTATTTTGATGGTGCTTTCTAAGGTATGTTATTTACAGGTCATCTCACCATTTTTGCTATAATTTTTTTTCTATAATGATTCAGACCGTGAAATTGCTATTCCATTGAAAAAACATACCCAAGTATCTGTGGTAACAAATTTATCTTGTGTTTCTTTTTATTTTGGGAGTTACACTCCGTGGAAAATAAGGTTTGTGGTTAGTCCTAAAACTAGTCAAAAACAGGTGTTTCGGGTAAAAACGTCATAACTTCTTCATAACAGATCCAAAATCAGTGAGAAAAAATGTGATGGTTAGGGTACAGTCTTTAGTATTCTTTTTAACATTTTCAGATCAATTAAATGAACATTTCATGCGGGTCACTCTCTACAAGGTTGCTCTCTAGAATAAGCCAGAATTTAGAAAGGTATGCCATTTTTTCTATAACTCTTTTTCTAAGAGGTTCCAAGTAGTGAAACCTGGAGGAATTGCATAAAATACAATGAAGAACATTGTGTATTAGTTTCAGATCTTTATGCATTACAGGTTCAAAGTTATGATTACTTCAAGTTAGGGTTGTTGACTAATCCAAAACTAGGCATGTGAGACTAAAGAAAAGTTTGATGAAAATGCTAGTCTCTTGTTGTTAAATTTAAGGAAGGTTTGCAGGAATGTGATCATATACACCAGGTCTATTACAGAGCTACAAATTAGATTTGGATGATGAAATTGATGAGGGATTTTGGTTTAGGTACATGTTGAGTACATGGTTGAGACAAGTAGTTGACGAGTTGGCACATATATGAGGTGTATAGTTGATGATTCATAGTTGATGAGTATTTGACACATGATTGGTACATGGTTGGTGTTGGAATACTTGTATTTTTCGAATACTCTTGTTATCAAAGGTCGGAGCCACCTATTTTCTAAGTATTGAGACGATAAACCTAAGCCTAAAAAGTCAGAATTCGGGATTTCGTATATATCATGGTTATACATATCTGAACCCTCGATATCCCAACATGCAAAATGAAAAAATTGGCTTAAGTTTAATCACTATTATTGAACCTTTAAAAGTGTATTATTACTTTTTATACATCGTTCTCTTGCGTTTCGGGAGTCACACCTCGAATTCCCTTCGAATGTTTGACACGTGAAGTTGCGAGATTAGTTTAAGTTAAACTGGTTAGTAACAAGAATAATGAATTTTAAGCCATATTTAATCTTCATCATGATTTCGTGACTCAACAATCGTTACCTAAAAAAAAACACATTTGTAACTCTGATCCCCAAAGTCGCGATATTCCTTAATTAATCGTGGTTAATTAAAAGCTTAATTCAAATCACAGTTAATCAACCAAATTGCATTATCACGAATTCGAGGTTCACGGTTCAACGACTAGGAGTAAAATCATCCGATACTGCGAGTGCCGAAAAGGGGATTAAGGACTAAACACACTTAATAAAAGGTTGAACTGGATTAATTAACACCTTAAACGACCTTCAACCTGTACAACCTACGAACCAAGAATTAAACGTTGTCACGATCCTCCCAAATCGCGAATTATCAAACATTTATGGCATTTATTAGAAATTTTGTGAGGTGATTGATAGTAAGATCCCATTTTATTTCTAAATATTTCTATTAAATTATTTAAATGTTCTGTCAACAAGGAATCACACAGACTTAAGTGCTCAAAGAAAAAAGGTTTCAGTCATTATCTTAGATTTCTTTTTAATTTGCGTAGAGCCAAGTTCACCAAGATAACCTCTGTCTGTGTTTTCAATTTCTGTGATAGGGGATCTAATTGCAAGGTTCTATATCATGGCTCCACAAAAAGCGTCCAAGGTAGCTGCCGAGAGTCCAGGTCAAGGTTCATATATTATTTCTGATACCTCGCCTAGAAGTATCAATATTGTCAAAACATGGACGTATGTGTCCAACATTCTGCAATCCGAACTGATAAATTGTCCATATGATTCCAACGATAACTAGAAAGACCACTTGTCCACCAAATACAAAATCATCGCTCAGTCGGAGATGCACAATATATCAGCAAGGCCATTGCTTTTTCCCTATTATGATATGATCAGATGGGCACTGGACCATGTAGACATCCCTACTAGGACAATATTCAATGCGCAGAAGGTGAAAATTGGGACATTCAGACCAGGGAATTTACAGGTAATGTATAAATTGTCTCCCACACCAAACCTTACTCACAATGTTGAATTCTTGGAGGGTTTCAAAAAGAAGGAATGCGAGCAGTTTTGGAAAAGCTTATCCGATCTGATCAAAGACTGGGTTTCACACCCCACGAAATTCAGAGTCGATACTAATGGAATTTATTCAATCTCATCGTTGGTACCACAATTCATGTATATAGCGATGATGGTTTGAAGATTGTATGGGAAGGAGGAAACCTCTCACTTCTTTATCCCATGGGTACCGCTTATTCACACAGTAGTAGAGGGATTCTCCTTCGACTGGGCCAAATTGTTGTCAGACAGTCTGGCCAGTTGAATTACAGAACATCGAGCACAAAAGACGAGTGGGAAAGAATCTTAATTCTTTATGTCTGCTTACATCATGGATGCTATTTGCTTCATGATTCCTTTCCCATTAATGAGTTGGAGTTGGACTCCAACTAATGAAAAGCCTATTCATGTCTACCACTCAAAACTTTGGGAAGATAAAGCCAAAGAATTCATCTATGAGATTTTCAACTGGGTAATGGTACCAATGCATGTCTCCATCTTTGGACATTCGCCTCCCATGATTTTAGATAACATCATGACCAACCTGACCAACATGGCAGATTGGTATATAGAAGCAGAGTTTTCGTATATTAGGGTTTTTGGCACCTTTGTCCCCCCATATGCTCTGCCTCTATTCTTACCAGACAAGCTAGTATATCACGAGATCGCGAGGAAAACTATGCTCGGTGGGATAAGAAGGGATATCAAAGGAGTATCAAATAAGGTATGACCACCCTTCCCCATCCACATTGGTACATATTCTTTATTAGATTTCGGCCATGCCAAAGCGGAGGCTACGACCTTGGAGGAAATGAAATTGGTAGACATTGAGTTTAAGAAACACGACCCTAATAAGTTTGTGAGTAATCACATGGCGAGATATGGGCTAAAGATATATGAATAGAAAGACTCACCTCATGATGAAATCTTTCGAGGTGTGAGATCCTACTCCGAAGTCTTAAGCCGGGTTCAAGATCTGCTACCTGACGATATGGTCATTTTTTAAAAATTCCAAGAGCACAGGAGAAGTTGCCTCCCTAAAGTTTTACAGGGTAGAGACTCACAACCTCCGGATACAAAACAAGCAGAAGATAAAAGTTCAACGAGCGCAAACCCTAGCAAACAAGAGACTCAAGACAAGACAGAGAAAACAAAAATATCGAATTAGGAAGAAGAGATCCCCAACCAAGAAGAAGGAAACCTAGAGATAGTGACCAAGGAAATCGACATCCCCATTGCATCCATCACTCCCTTACAATTCATAAAGGGGAACCCCGATACAGAGTGGATATTCAAGGAGGGTCTGACACCTATCTCTGTAGAAGAATTGACTCCTAGTGAATTCTTCTTCAGTAAGAAAAGGAAGGCCGTGGTGAAGCAAGAAACATACCAAAGAGCAGGCATAGTAGCTAAAAAATACAAAATCCTAACAGATGGAGAAGCCTTGGAAGAGGAATAATTTGTCGATGAGGTAGCAGGAACATTGGGGGCTTATGCAACAACCAACCGATATTCATTTGTATCTTTGAAGGCATGGTTGAAACAAAAGAACCTCTTGATCAACAAATTGGAGGCTCGGGTAACATTGGCAGAGGCGAATGTCAGGGATGAGGCAAATAAAGGTTTTGAGCAAGCTAGAGTAACTAATCAACAGGAAATCGAGAGACTTAAATATGATCTTGAGCAGATGCATTAGTTGGAACAAATAATCCAAATGCAGGTAAGTCAACAGGAGGATAAAATTAAACTGCTGCAATCTAAATTAATTTTTGTTGAAAACCAGGTCATAGACATAACGATATTCCAATCCCAAGCCACGAAAATACGAAATAAGGTATAACTAGCTAAACAGGATCTACTTTCCAAAGTAGAAACCATACATAATCATTTTCATACAATAGAACAATCGTTAAAAGATATCTCCTAGAGAGAAAGAGAAGTTGCGGAAATTCGGGTTGCTTTCTAAGAAGCTATTATAGCAACAACGAAAGAAGAGGTGGCCATCAGTTCCAGGTTGTCTATCCCAGAGAAAACCAGAGGTGACATCCTACTAAAGGCATGGGAACATAATATATATGAGAGCCGAAAAATAGCTAAAGAGATGAGAGATGCTTGTGAAGAGACATTCGGCTTGATAAATAGTTTGTTTTTAGATCTCGATAAAGAAGGTAGTGTTGGAACACTGGGAAAAATTAACATAGCCAAACATCTGCTGGATATCAAGGAAAATGGGGAAAAGGACAAATTGAATTATCCCAGGTAAGTCAGGTCGATATTTCCCAAGTGGATAAATGGTTGATAAGACCAAGCTTGCAATTTTGGTCTATCATCACGGAAGACCGACAAGTATGAAAAAGATTGCCACAGTTGGCAAATAATTGCTACATTTTCGAGGCGAACAACCAAGCCGAACCTTCCAAGATGATAGCGCAGTTGGTAGAAAGGTGTGTTATTTGTATCAAGGAGGGGAAAGGGTAGACTTCTGGAGGAAAGTAGTAACATACACCTATCCCATCCTATTTTTGGAGCCAGAGAACAAGAAAAGAAAACACCCTGCCCATGTGCAGGAAGACAAGAGACAAGAAAGTGAAACACTTTATTTTCCATTTGTAACCTAAATTTTTAGAAGGATTAGAATTCAAAGCGTTTTAATTTTGTATAAGTATAATTTTGAAAGGGGGAACGAGGGATTTTCTCCTTTTGGCCGATTGTACCAGAGAATATTTCTTTCGCCAGAATTAATACAAGGCAGATCAAAGACTCTTTTTTCCGTCGAGATTGGGTTATGTGTTTCTTCTGTTATTTCACATTTCACATCTTTTCTCACATGTGTCTTTAATGAATGCTTAGTTGTAATTTAGTACAACTTCTACTGCGGTGATCATTTATTTCAATCATCTAATCGTTTACAACTTTTCCTCTATATCGGCTATCAGCAGGTACAAGACCTGTGAATTGTTTAGATTTATATATCATATGCTTCATTAAAGTTTTTCCTACTTAATTTATTCTTTTGTCAAAAGGTGATATTCTTCCCTGATTGATGCCTCACATTGTTCAACAACTCTATGTTTTCTCTCGCTTCATGCATGGTTTTAAAATTTAACTTAGTTACGAAAAAACGACCTTTGATTTCATTATACTATTAATTCGATTTTGGGATTCTTTCTTGTATAATATAACGATGAAACAACAACCAACACTTTATAAAAACTCGATTCCTTTATGACTGTCCCTGTGGAAAGACAACCCAACATAGAACCTGGTCTCTCAAATCGAACTAGCCTCGCTTTAAACCTTTTCGATACCATTATGAAAATTGCTACTACTCAGGTTGAACTCGAACGTTCATGGGTAGCCATTGAATGGGATATAAAAATCCAGGAACAATTGGAAGCTAGACCTAGACAAATCAAAAATCAACCTTAGCTTCTTTTCCCCAGTTGTTCTCTTCCTCTATATATTTCACACTCTTTTTGGATGCCTAGACTTGGTACTTTATAGCCTTAAGTACAGACTCTGGAACAATATCTTTTTGGCTCCGCTGCCGGGGAAGGAGATACAAAATCATTTTCCCTGGGAGAACGAAATTTGCAAGTTTCTACTCTTTGATAGTGAACAAAGAGTGAACACCTTCTAAAGGCTAAGTTTTTATTATTCACTTGGTGACTCCACGTTAACTAAGTTGGAATCTGGTCGAAGGAATACTAGATGAAATCTATATGGAAAACATACCATGCCTGTTCCCGATACCGAAAAAATACTAAAATCAAGAGGTTCCCTTAAGCCAACTACTGCGGTCTACTAGATTAGACACACACAAACTAAGGCCAAGATCCCACTTGAAGCGGTGACTTCGCAAGAAGCTCTCATCAGAACCCTCTTTGAAGAAATGAAGACAGTCGAGGCCGAAACCCTAAAACCAAATTTAGCTTTCCCGAAAATTAAATCTGAAACTCATACGACTACCCCCTACGTAAATGAAGGTGAAAATCCCTCAGTAAATCTTGCATCGATTGATATCCCCATAAATCTTCAGTTAGATTTCCCAACCTCACTAAGTCTTGAAGAGTATACCATATACTCAGACTCCACACCTACGGGTTCCCCCATTTACATCTCTTGCAAGTCAGAGGAACCAAGCCCCCATATCCCGTTTCCACCTTTTTCAGTTTTCTCATCTCCCGAAGAAGCTAAAGATTCACTATACATCTTCCAAAATCCTTTGTACAACGTACCGGTTTCCTCTCCTAGAGTATCTATGGTTGCGGCAGGAGGAGGAGTGGGGGGCCAAGGGCCACCCCCACCACCCAATATTTTCGCTAAAGTAGCTACCAGATACACTCCTCTGGTCCTCCCAGTACCCCTGCATGACCTTCCTGAAAACTACATGAAAAACCTACCTAAGTTTACAGGGGAAGGAGACCTAACTGCGATCGAACATATAAATTTCTTTGACCAATTCACATACATCCTAGGTCTCGAACATGAAGATGTGTATTCACGGTTTCTTTTCCAAACTTTTGAAGGACATGTGAGAACCTGGTTTCAAAGTCTACCCGTAGGTTCGATATTATCCTATGATTCTCTAGAAGATTCTTTTCTTAGACAATGGGGCGAAAGGAAGGACCATTTATACTATCTGACTGAGTTTGGATCTTTGAAGAAAAAAAGTTCAGAAACCATTATGGAATTCATTCAAATATTTAACAAATTATATAATAAGATCCCAGTCGAGGTTAAACTGTCCCAACCTGCAGCCAAGGTAACCTTCGCGGGAGCCTTCGAACCCAATTTCACACTTTTATTAAGAGAAAGGAGAGGGGATGACCTAACCCGAATGCAAGATGATGTCGTGGATATTGAGTCAAACATGATGGCTTCTGGTAAACTAAAAACAAAAATAGAGACAGGAAACAAAGAGACCAAACTTTTTAAAGAACAAGCGGGACCTTTGTGATCAGGGAGGTCCTCAGATGATAAAATAGATGATATGGCTAGGATAATAAAAGAGCTATCAAATAAAATTTCAAGGATGGAGCTAGATCAATCCAAAGAATATCAATTCCTTAAGAGAGAGTTCAGAAGAAACCCCAATCCTCAAATTCAACAAAGACAGAATAAAAATTAAGACCAACAAATTCAAACTCCTTTAAAAAATGAAAATTTTATAGGAGGAAATGACTTGCAAGAGATTGAGGATTTAGGAGAAGATGTTAACAATTTGGGAGATGATTGTGTACAACCTCATCTAACCAAGGAAGATTATGAGAGGTCTCTAAACACAAAACAACCGTCAAATAAAGATAACAACATAAATAATGCAGGTGATTCTACCTATCAAGGGATGGTTGATACTATAATGGTCGAGCTCCAACACAAGTATAATCTGAGGCCTAAAAATAAATCTGTGTCAACTACTCAACCAAAGAAAATCCTGCCAAGAGGCGAAACATATGAGCCCATTACGAAAGACACGGAGATACAAAATACGAAAATAAAGGAGGCTAAGGCCTAAGCTGGTAAAATTAAGGTAGCCGGAACACAGATATTGGAAACAAAACTAACTGAAAATAAATCAATGAAAACAAATAAGTTAGAAAGGAAGGAAACCGAAGCTTCAACTAAAAAAAGAGATAAAATCATGGGAGGTTTCATCCTGGAAAATGAGATAAACAAGATAAAGATACCAATACCCTTGGTCGAATTGGCAAAGAATCCTGTGTACCGAAAGAAAATAACCAAAATGAGAAATTTTTCAGATTTAGAAAGTCAGTCTGTCGTGATAAATTTGGAAGATGATAAGCCTAATATAACTTTCGGCCAACATTTCGAAGGTTCCAGGGATACCGTCACCCCTTTCTATATCACACTAAACCTACAAGATCGTCTGCTGCATAATTGCATGCTAGATTCTGGAGCCTCACATAACGTG
The DNA here is from genome assembly GCA_009831015.1 of Picea engelmannii. Classification (NCBI taxonomy): domain Eukaryota; kingdom Viridiplantae; phylum Streptophyta; class Pinopsida; order Pinales; family Pinaceae; genus Picea; species Picea engelmannii. The sequence goes on from ML807244.1 coordinate 275,278, forward strand.
ACACCCATGTCTATTATGGATAGACTAAGCCTCGAAATCACCAGGCCATATAGAGACTCGTATTCTTTCGATTCAAGGAGAGTTAAGTGTATGGGAATGATCAAAGATCTAGTGGTAACTCTTGCACAGGTTCCAGTAAAAAATGTTCTAATGGATGTAATTATCGCCGATATATCTCCAAAGTATGGTTTGCTCTTATCTAGGTCTTGGGGAGCCAAGCTTGGGGGATCTCTTCAATTAGACATGACCTATGCCACAATTCCTGTTTTTGGAAGATAGTTCACCTGATTATATAGAGAGACACGGTTAGAATATATAGTAAGTGATCCATAGAATCCTAATAATTATCCTGTTTACATCGCTGATCAAGACCTGGGAAATTGTATTTTATCTTTTGATGATGGCGCAAATAATTGTATAGAAGAAAATTTTATAGAGGAAAATAAATAAAAAAAGATAGATGAAAATGTGTATAACACTGGGATTTGGAAAAAAAAAATTGATGGCGCTTCATCATGTGAAGGAGAAGGTGTAGGAGTACCTTTTGTAGAACCTGAGAATGACTTTGTTATCCCCTTTTTTTACAGACTACAATGGGACAAAGATTACACAAATAATGTATGTGAGTATGAAGCCCTAGTCTTGGGACTAGAAGCTGCCAGGAAGATGAACATTAAGAACTTGGAAGTCTATGGATATGCGGAGTTGATTGTGAAGCAGATAAATTGACAATACCAGGCCAAACACCCGAGATTAAGATCTTACAGAAATTGCTCCTGGGATCTAATAGAAAAGTTTTTCTCATCGATAAATGTTCATTACATTCCGCGTGTAGAAAACCTAAAAGTCGATTCATTATCCAAAGCATCCTCAACTTTCGCATCTCCTAAAACTTTCAAACTAAAGTATCATATAGAGGTGAGGCACATACCCTCCATACCGAATAATATACAACACTGACAGGTCTTTGAAGATGATGAACAAATCAGAAAATTCCTTGAAATGGTGGACGATTTTGTTGAAACTCACATTGACCAAGAAAACCAAAATGACCATACTTGGATTATGCAATAAGGGGAGGGCCCTCAAGAGTTCCAAGAAAATATCATGAATCATCGCATGTTAGTATTAAAAAAAAATCAGATTCCGAAAGGACTAATCCCTCTAGAAAGATTGTTTGACCAAAATGACATGCCCCTCAAATCTACTTTACAACCTCAACCAAAAGAAGTTGAATATTGCGACATAGCGACCAAAGATGAGCCTATAATAGTAAAGATATCAAAATATCTTCCCCTTGATATGAAAGGTAAGTATGCAGATTTACTCCAACAGTATAAAGACGTGTTCGCTTGGTCTTATGATTAGCTGAGAACTTATGACACCATGGCGATCGAACACAAAATACCTTTGAAGCCCGATGTTAAACCTTTCAGACAGAAACTCAGGCAAATCAATCCCATTTTATTTCCCGTGGTTGAAAAGGAAGTTAAAAATCTTTTGGATGCAAAAATAATTGTTCCACTGAGATACTCTGACTGGGTAGCTAACCCAGTCCTGGTTAGGAAGAAGAGTGGAGAGATCATATTGTGTGTAGATTTTATCTAAATAAATACTCCCTCAAAGACAATTATCCGCTTCCCAAAATGGATCACATTTTGGAGAAGGTGGTTGGGGCAAATAGAATGTCAATGATCGATGGGTTTTCTGGTTATAATCAGATCGCTGTCAACGAGCACGATAAAGAGAAAACAACCTTCACCACCCCTTGGGGCACATTTATGTATGACAAAATTCCTTTTGGTTTAATGAATTCAGGTGCTACCTTCCAGTGTGCTATGGATATCTCTTTCATCTGTGAGAGAGATAAATTTGTGGGCATTTACCTTGATGATCTGACTTTTTTTTATAAATTTGATGAAGATCATCTAATACTCCTCAAGCAAACGTTCGAGAAATGCCAAAAATATGGTTTGTCCTTAAACCCTAATAAATATCACTTTGCGATGCAAGAAGGTAAAATACTGGGCCATATTGTGTCTCGACAAAAAATTAAAATCGATCCTAAAAGGGTCGAAGCTATAGAAACTATAAATATCCCTATAAATGTAAAGGAAATTCAATCATTTTTAGGAAAAATAAAGTTTTTGAGGAGATTTATCCTGAATTTTTTTGAAATGGTGAAATTGATCACAGATATGTTGAAGAAGAACAACGAAGTCAAATGGTTGATAGAAGTCAAAGCGTCGTTTTCACATATCAAGAAATTTATAAGCGAAGCACTCGTGCTGGCTAGCCCTGATTATCTAAAAGAGTTTATGATTTTCTCATTCGCCTCCGAACACACGATTGCAGAAGTACTCCTCCAGAAGAATGAAGAGGGTTTTGAGCAATTGATAGCATTCTTTAGTAAGAGACTTAGAGATGCAGAATTGAGATATGATATAATGGAAAATCAAGAATACGCTATGGTAAAGGCACTAAAGGATTTCATAACCTATGTGTTACACTCCAAGGTAATTGCAGATGTGCCCACCAGTTCTATAAAAGATATATTGGTATAGCCCGACAGTGACGGGAAGAGGGGTCGGTGGCTTGCTAAATTTCAAGAATTTTATCTAGAGGTCAAAACGATGAAGCTCGTAAAAGGACAGGGCTTGGATAAGTTCTTAGTTGAATCAAATTTCAGAGCACTTGGAATAAATAACCTGCAAGAATATGAAGGATGTGTGGACATAGATGAATTCGATGACCAAATAGCTCCAACCAAAATTGAAGGGAATTTTGCCTCATTAGGTTGGTATAAAGACATAGTATCATACCTTTTGACCCTGAACTGCCCGAGTGATTTATCTCCATCTAAATCTAGGACACTGAAATTACATGCGGTAAAGTACTATATATCTGAAAGCCAATTGTTTTGGAAATACCCTCTAGGCTTCCTACTAGTTTGTTTGGTAGAATCAGAAACAAAAAATGTCATAAACGAATTTCATGAAGGAGTATGTAGAGGACATCACGCGTGGAGAGAAACGTCTTATAAAATCTTGAGGGTAGGATATTATTGGCCTAAACTATTTTCATATGTCAATAGCAAAGTCAGAGCCTGTAAATCTTGCCAATTGATCGTAGGCAAGTAGAAACTCCCAGCATTACCTTTGGTTCTGATTAAAACAGATGCCCCGTTTCAACAATGGGGGTTGGATTTTATACGAGAAATTAACCCACATTCCAATGCTCAACATAGATGGATCCTAACTGATACAGATTATTTCACCAAATGGGTGGAAGCTATTCCAACCAGAAGAGCGACAGATTCGGTGGTGATAGATTTTTTGGAAGAAAACATACTATCTAGATTCGACTGTCCTAGAAAAATAGTTATAGGCAATTCCCAGGCGTTAAAATATATGGCGATGGTCAAATTTTGCCAAAAATACAATATTATACTGGGCCATTCTACAACATACTACCCCCAAGGCAATGGTCTTGCCGAATCATCGAATAAAAACTTAATTACCATAATTAAGAAAGTGTTGAACGAAAACAAAACATCTTATCATGTGCATTTGAAGTACGCCTTGTGGGTGAATCAGATAGGCACCAAGAAATCGATTGGAACTTCTCCTTTTAAAATGGTATACGGGACCAACGTAGTGCTACCCATAAATCTAGCCCTACCCTTGATGAAACTTTGGCAGGATGAAAAAGAAGAACCAAATCACATCACAAGAAGAATAAATCAGTTGATCGAAGTTCAAAAGAACATAATGGAGGTAGACGAAAGGATTCAGAGGTATCAAGACAATATTAAAGAAATGTTTGATCATAAGGCTAAAGACAGGGAATTCCTCCCTGGTGATTTAGTTTTAAAATGGGATGCTAGAAGGGAAGACTCGGAAAAACATGGAAAATTTGACCATATCTAGTATGGTCCATTCAAAGTCACATCTTCTGAAGGGAAGAACTCGTTTTTGTTAGAAAATTTGGACGATAAAACCCTTAACGCCCCTATCAATAGGCGCTATCTGAAGCACTATATGCAATAAATAATTTCCAAAATTCCACTATGTATACCGGTTTGTGTTTATGTTTTTATAACTATTCGGTAAGTTTTATTTTCTTTTTCATCGCAAATAAAATAGGTTAGTGATACAAAATTTTCAACACATTGAATTCCATAAATTTTAAAATCCTGATGCTCTTCATGTTGCTTTCTTTCAGGGTTCTGGTTTACAACCCAACGTCATAAAGAGGAAAACAGACGGTCATGTATTGGGAAATCGATTCGCCCGAAATAGGTGATAAAATATAATTTACTAAGATGAGAATGAAATGGTAAGGTAAAGGTATGCATTCCCTAAATATCTAGATTGCAAATGAAGGTCACCTAGGTGCAATAACGGTCTCATGAGTATGAACATTTTTACTTGATGGATTATCAAAAGAATAATTTTTTACTGTGGATTCTAAAAAGTCCCCCTAGATAGGATAAAAATAATCAAAATAAAACAAAATAAGTGAAGCATCCTAAATAAATAAAAATATGTGAAGTGTCCTAAATAAAATAAAAAAGAAAATAAATAAATAAAGAAGTTCCAAGAGTCAGGATTGCGTTATAACGCCTGTGCTTACGTCTGAAACCTTCTTTTCCGCTCTGTCCCGAATCTTTGATTTTTTCCCCTTGAATCCTAATATATTCTCATGGTTTTCATAGAGGGAAAAGAGGTTTCACTTTAGTTCTAAACTCGACAAATGATTTTTCTGAACTCCAAAAAAAGGGCGACAAGTTCTTGCGAACCCTCTGCTCCCACTGAACTAAGATATGCTTACGCTAATCCTAACTCCCTTGGTTTTTTCAACAGGTCTTGACGATTAGTCTGCCTCAAAAGAAGGTCCCTGGAAACAAACTCTCCCCGAAAGCTTTCCTGCCAACTAAGATGTTTATAAGGTCAAAGGAAAATTGATCCAAAGTAATCAAAATGAGTTAACATACCTCGGCTGCAAAACTATACACAGATATAACCCCTGATATACTTTCTACTAATTGATTTCCCCCACTTCATGGAAAAGGAAAATATAAGATAGATGGTGAAAGGAAATTCAAAAATTGATTTCCCCCATCTAGTCCGAAAAGAGATGATGAAAGGAAATTCATAAAATGATTTCCCTCATCTCAACATTTAAAGACAAAGTTACAGCTTGAAGTGGTGAAAGGAAATTCAATAAAGGGAATCAGACAACTTCATCGGGGTACTGAACAGGCTTGCTGGCAGTGAATCAATGTCTAAAATATTTGTAAGGCTGTTACACATGAATTTTACCGTACTCTGGTAATTAGTTTTCTTTGAAACCTAATCTACATACCAGGTGTGTGCAAGAATCCTTGATTAAAAACATTGAAGTTACTTCACCTTGATGCAAGCAAAATCAACAGAACCTGTTCAAATCCCCAAGGTTGTTTTGATCATCTTGACCAGAATCGAATTCAGTATCGGAGGAGCAAGAGGAATAATATTGAGATAAGAGATTGATTACTTTTAAAAGATTTTAGAAGTAAGGATTAAACCCCCTTTCTCCCTCTGTATCCTCTTTCCGAACAAGTTTCACAGAAACAAACAAATGACTCCATTTACCCAATAAAGGCACTTGGTCTATTGTTCTTCTCGTCCTGCAAGGAGACGAGATCCCTAGTTGGAGCCTATGTTGGAACACTTGTATTTTTCGAATACTCTTGTTATCAAAGGTCAGAGCCGCCTATTTTTCTAAGTATTGAGATGATACACCTAAGCCTAAAAAGTTGGATTTTGGGATTTCGTATATATCATGGTTATACATATTTGAACCCTCGATATCCCGACACGCAAAATGATGAAGTTGGATTAAGTTTAATCACGATTATTGAACCTTTAAATGCAGATTATCACTTTTGATACATCATGCTCTTGCGTTTTGGGAGTCACACCTCAAACACCCTTCGAATTTTAGACACACGAAGTTGCGAGATTAGTTTAAGTTAAATTGGTTAATAACAAGAATAATGACTTTTAAGCCATAGTTAATCTTCATCGTGATTTTGCGACTCAACGGTCGTTACCTAAATAACAACACATTTGTAACTCTGATCCCTGAAGTCGCGATATTTCTTAATTAATTGTGGTTAATTAAAAGCTTAAGTCAAATCACAGTTAATCAACCAAATCGCACTATCGCAAATTCGGGGTTCGCGGTTCAACGACTAGGAGTAAAATCATCTGATACTGTGAGCGCCGAAAAGGGGATTAAGGACTAAACACACTTAATAAAAGGTTTAAATGGATTAATTAACACCTTAAATGACCTTCAACCCATACAACCTACGGACCAAGAATTAAACATTGCCGCGATCCTCCCAAATCGTGAATTATCAAACATTTATGGCATTTATTAGAAATTTAGTGAGGTGATTGATAGTAAGATCCCGTTTTATTTCTAAATCTTTCTATTAAATGATTTAAACGTTCTGTCAGCAAGGACTCGCACAGAATTAAGTTCTCAAAGAGAAAAGGTTTCAGTCATTATCTTATATTTCTTTTTAATTTGCGCAGAGCCAAGTTCACCAAGATAACCTCTGTCTGTGTTTTCATTTTTTGTGATAGGGGATTTAATTGCAAGTTTCTATATCATGGCTTCGCGAAAAGCGTCTAAGGCAGTTGTTGAGAGTCCAAGTCAAGGTTCATATATTATTTCTTATACCTCGCCTAAAAGTATCAATACTGTCAAAACATGGACGTATGTCTCCAACATTCTGCAATCTGAGCTGATAAATTGTCCAGATGATTCCAATGATAATGAGAAATACAACTTGTCCACCAAATAAAAAATTGTCACTCAGTCATATATGCACAAGATAGCAGAAAGGCCACAACTTTTTCCCTATTATGATATGATCAGATGGGAACTGGACCATTTATACATACCAACTAGGACAATATTCAATGAGCAGAAGGTGGCAATTGGGACATTCAGACTAGAGCATTTATAGGTAATGTATAAATTGTCTCCCACACCAAACCTTACTCACAATGCCAAATTCTTGGAGGGTTTAAAAAAGAAGGAATGCGAGAAGTTTGGGAAAATATTATCCGATCAGATCAAAGACTGGGTTTCGCACCCCGCAAAATTCAGAGCTGATACTAATGGAATTTATTCAATCTCATCATTGGTACCACAATTCATGTATATAACGATGATGGTTTGTAGACTTTATGGGAAGGAGGATACCTCTCACTTATTTCTCCCATGGGTACCACTTATTCACACAGTAGCAGAGGGATTCTCCTTCGACTAGGCCAAATTGTTGTCAGACAGTCTGGCCAGTCGAATTACAGAATATCAAGCACAGAAGACAAGTGGGAAAGAATCTTGATTATTTATGTTTTCTTACATCATGGACGCTATTTTCTTCATGACTCCTTTCCCATTAATGAGCTGGAGTTGGACTCAAACTAATGCAAAGCCTATTCATGTCTACCACTTGAAACTCTGGGAAGATAAAGCCAAAGAATTTTTTTATGAGATTTTCAACTGGGTAATGGTACAAATGCATGTCTCCATCTCCGAACATCCACCTCCTAGGATTTCAGATAACATCACGACCAACCTGAGAAGCGTGGAATATTGGTATATAGAAGCATATTTTTCGTATATTAGGGTCTTTGGCACCTTTGTCCCCCCATATTCTATGCCGCTATTCATACCAGACAAGCTGGTATGTCGCAAGATCGCTAGGAAAATTGTGCTCGATGGGATAAGAAAGGAGATCAAAGAAGTATCGAACAAGGTATGTACACCCTTCCCCATTCACATTGGTACATATTCTTTATTAGATTTCGGTCATGCCAAAGTGGAGGCTACAACCTTGGAGGAAATGAAATGGGTAGACATTGAGTTTAAGAAAAACGACCCTAGTAAGGTTGTGAGTAATCACATGGAGAGATGTGGGCTAAAGAGATACAAACATGAACACTCACCTCATGATGAAATCTTCCGAGGTGCGAGATCTTACTCCAAAGTCTTAAGTCGGGTTCAAGCTCTACTACCAGAGGATATGGTCGATTTTTATAAATTCCAAGAGCACAAGAGAAGTTGCCTCCCCAAATTTTTATAGGGAAGAGACTCACAACCTCCGGATACACAAAAAGTAGAAGATAAAATTTCAACGAGCGCGAACCCTAGCAAACAAGAGACTCAGGACAAGACAAAGAAAACTGAAATCTCGAATTAGGAATAAGAGATCCCCAACCAAGAATAAGGAAACCCAATGATAGTGACCAAGGAAATTGGCAGCCCCATTGCATCCTTCACTCCCTTACAATTCACAAAGGGGAACCCCGATACAGAGTGGATATTCAAGGAGGACCTGACACCTATCTCTGTAGAAGAATTTCCTCCTAGTGAATTCTTCTTCAGTAAGAAAAGGAAGGCCATGGTGAAGCAAGAAACATACCAAAGAGCGAGCGCAGTAGCTAAAAAGTAAAAAATCCTAATAGATGGAGAAGACTTGGAAGAGGAAGAATTCATTGATGAGGTAGCAGGAACATTGGGGGCTTATGCAACAACCAACCAATATTCAGTTGGAGTTTTGAAGGCACGGTTGAAACAAAAGAACCTTTTGATCAACAAATTGGAGGATCGGGTAGCAATGGTAGAGGCGAATGCCAGGGATGAGGCAAATAAAGGTTTCAAGCAAGCCAGAGTAATTGATCAACAGGAAATAGAGAGACTTAAATCCAATCTTGAGTAGATTCATCAGTCGGCACAAATAAGCCAAACGTAGGTAAGTCAACAGGAGGATAAAATAAAACTGTTGTAGTCTAAATTAATTTATGTCGAAAACTAGGTCATAGACATAATGGTATTCCAATTCCAAGCCATCGAAATATGAAATAAGGTAGAAGTAGCTCAACAGGATCTACTTGCCAAAGTAGAAACCATACAAAATCATTTTCATAAAATAGAACAAGCATTAAAAGATATCTCCTTGAGAGAAAGAGAAGTTGTGGCAGCTCGGGTTGCTTTCCAAGAAGATGTTATAGAAACAATGAAAGAAGAGGTGGCCATCAGTTCCAGGCTGTCTATCCCAGAGCAAACCAGAGGTAACATCTCACTGAAGGCGTGGGAACATAATATATCCGAGAGCAGAAAAGAGCTAAAGAGACGAGAGATGCTTGTGAAGAAACATTCGTCTTGATATATACAAATTTGTTATATCTCAATAAAGAATGTAGTGTTGGAACACTGGGAAAAATTAACATAGCCAACCATCTGTTGGATATCAAGGAAAATGGGGAAAAAGGACAAATTGAATTATCCCAGGTAAGTTAGGTGGATATTTCCCAAGTGGATAAATGGTTGATAAGACCAAGTTTGCAATTGTGGTCTATCATCACGAAACACTGACAAGTAGGAAAAAGATTGCCACAGTTGGCAAATAATTACTACTCTTTCGAGGCAAACAACCAAGTCGAACCTTCCAAGATGAGAGCGCAGTTGGTAGAAAGGTGTGTTATTTGTATCGAGTAGGGGAAAGGGCAGACTTATGGAGGTATGTAGTAACAAAATCCTGACCCATCCTATTTTTAGAGCTAGAGAACAAGAAAAGAAAATGCCCTGCCCACGTGGAGGAAGACAAGAGACAAGAAAGTGAAACACTTCATTTTCCATTTATAACCGAAATTTTTAGAACGATTAGAAATCAAAGCGTTTTAATTTTGTATAAGTATAATTTTGAAAGGGGGAATGAGGGATTTTCTCCTTTTGGCCAATTGTACCAGAGAATATTTCTTTCGCCAGAATTAATACAAGGAAGATCGAAGACTCTTTTTTCCATCAAGACTGGGTTATGTGTTTCTTCTGTTATTTCATATTTTGCATCTTTTCTCATATGTGTCTTTAATGAATGCTTAGTTGTAATTTAGTACAACTTCTACTGCAGTGATCATTTATTTCAGTCATCTAATCATTTACAACTTTTCCTCTGTATCGGCTATCAGTAGGTACAAGACCTGTGAATTGTTTAGATTTCTATATCATATGATTCATTAAAGTTTTTCCTACTTAATTTCTTCTTCTGTCACAAGGTGAGATTCTTCCCTGATTGATGCCTCACATTGTTCAACAACACTATGTTTTCTCTCGCTTCATGCATGATTTTAAAATTTAACTCAGTTACAGAAAACGACCTTTGATTTCGTTATACTATTAATTCGATTTTGGGATTCATTCTCGTATAATCTAAAGTTGAAACAACAACCAACACTTTATAAAAACTTGGTTCCTTTATGAATGTCCCTGTGGCAAGACAACCCAACATAGAACCCGGTCTCTTAGATCAAACCAACCTGGCTTTAAACCTTTTCGATACCATTATGAAAACTACTACTACCCTGGCCGAACTTGAACGTTCATGGGAAGCCATTGAACGAGATATAAACATTCAGGAACAATTGGAAGCTAGACCCAGACAACTCAGAAATCAGCCTTAGCTTCTTTTCCCCAGTTGTTCTCTTCCTCTATATCTTTCACACTCTTTTTGGATGCCTAGACTCGGTACTTTATAGCCTTAAGTATAGACTCTGGAACAACAGTTGGATGCACTTGTTTATGGTACAGGTTGATTACAGGTACATACAATTCCTTATCATGTGTTGGATAGTTAATCACAACTTGAGTGAAAGTCTCAGAATGATAACATATAGGTTTACCTCATTGCATTAATACCGTGCCCATGGAATATCCTCTTGCATCGGTTTGAATCTCAAATGGTTGTTGTAGATTTGGCAATGCCAAAATTGGTACAGTGCTTATCTTTTCCTTCAATGTGTCGAATTCTTTCTGTTGCTTTCCTCCCCATTGAAAGACTTGTTTAACACTTGTTAATGCATGTAGAGGTGAAACTATGTATGATAAATTAGCAATGAATTTCCACCAGTACTTTACTTCTCCTAAGAATCCCCTGACTTCGATGGAAGTAGTTGGCTTGGGCCATGAA
>ML807245.1:6302-17468 GCA_009831015.1 Picea engelmannii
TTAAATGCAAACTAGTACCAACAAATTACAAGCTTATTCAATATGTATTCATGAACTTTGCATAAACTTGTAAGAGTGGATGGTGATTCCCCTTATGGTTTCACCAAGAGAATCTCCCACTAAAAGATGAATACAATTCACAACTAGGAGAGCAATATCACAACTAGATATGTAAGATGAACTTGAGAACTAATCTAGAAATGAAATATAGACTAGGAGAGGGTTAGAATACACCTATAAAGCACCAAATCCTAGTCTTCAAGGTTTCACCAAATCTGATTTCTAATGCAGCAAAGTAAACTACATACTAAATTATAGATTTGAAGAACTCCTTAAATCAGCCCACAAGATGTTAGAACAATCCTTAAAGCACAATGAAAGAGCTAATTTTCCTTCTTAGGGTTATAGGTTAACAATGAAGCATAAACCCTTGCACAAGATGTCTAGAGAGAAATATGCAACATTGATACTCGATATCTTTCAATGGATCGATCCTGCTAGCTTTAGTAGAAGTCTTGTATAATCACAATGATCTTTGATGAACCAAGAAAAATAACCAAGAAAGATAGAGCTCCAAAAATTGACACCAAAACACCAAGTAAAGATTTTCTATTAATGGCTTATGAGAATGATCTCCAACAATTCACAACCATTTGAATGAGATGAGTTCCTCTATTTATAGAAGAGGCCTTTAGCCCCTTCTCATTTTTTATTCTCTAAATTAATCTTGTTATCACACAAACTTGCTCTTATAGAGATAAAGTTTGACATCTCAAGTGCAATCTGGTGTAACCAAGAAGGAGGCCATTAACACCTCACCAACCCTCTTTCACTTCAGACCAGCGCTTCTCTAGCTCAAGGGGGTTTCCCTGGATTAAGATTGTTGGGAATTAAGGAAATGAAGCTCAAGGTGTTGTAAAGAGTGAGTCCTACTTCTTCTCGAGGGTCTAGCAAATGATAAAGTGGAACTAGGTCAAATGCTAGAGTTTATCCCCTCATAAACCCTAGATTTCAACCTCAAGGACAAGGTTAGGGGGATATACAATCATAGTCCCTAATTTGATGACCTCTTTTGCTTCAACAAAATTGAGATGGACAAAACAAGGGAAGGGGATAAACAATCTTGATCCTTCCTTAGGGTTTCCACAAATAACATGCAACTATCACCCATCTAATTGAGCATTCACCAAGATATTCCAAGAACAAACACTTCAACTGGGAAATACCACTTACAATACCAAGTCGTTGTGCATGAAGGAACCCTATTTTCATGAAAGATCCACCAAAACAAGAAAATCATCCGCTAGATCAATCCACCAAAAGTGCGGATAAGTACAAGACAAAGATGCTCCAACAAATTTCAGAAAACTAACTTCAGACCTCCTATGGGATTTCTCCCTTGAGTTCTTGTGTCAAAATGAGAGGAAACGCCTCTCTATTTATAGGGGGAAAGGCTCAACTTCCTCCTACATTAAAATAATAATTTTCTTGGCTAAAAGCCCCCAATCTAGCCTATGCATGGGCAAAAAGCACTCTTTTATAATTAATTAATCTAAAAATATACAAAATTGGCCCTTTTTGTGCCACGTGTTGATTTTTGTAGCTTCAAGCAGGTATTCTCATGTGGCCTAGGTGTCAGGCACGTGTGAATCGTCGTGGGCACCACGTCGCACTTTCGGATTGGTGAAAACCCCCTTGGAATGAAGTTAGGGCTTCATGGGTTTGGTGATGGGCTTTGTGGGTTTGTGTTGGAGCTTCACACACACAAGAAAGTCTTATTTGATGTTGACCTATGGAGGGGCTTCTATGATGACCCCTACGGATTGTATATAAAGGAGAGAGGTCACTGTGACATTTCATATTGTAGAGTGTGTGGAGACATGATGGAGTTGGCATAAGTGACTCTGCACTTGTGCTAAGGAGATTGGTTACTTTAGCAAGGGAATGTCTGTAACTCTAGAAAATCTGGCCAACGAGGGAGGAAGGGCGCACGTGTGAAGGAAGTCGATTTTTCCGTACATGTACGCAGGTTGCAGTGGCACAATGACATATGTACGCAGGTTGCAATAAGGTGAATCGCATACGTTCGTACAAGGTTTTCTGGGCAGGAGCAAATCCGTACAGGTTGATGTCAACAGGTCGTACAAATGGTTTGCAGCAAATTTGTGGGAAGAAGAAATTTCCAGGGATTTGTCGAGGTTTGGTTTTCTAATTTTGTGTTTTTAGAGGACAAGGTTGTCCTCAGATTTTGGTGAATTTGTATTGTCTAGGAGTGCTGGTTTTGCCTTCAGAATTTCTGAAATTAACAAGGTTATAGAAAAAAAAATTGTCTCTCATGTGTATTGATGATTCATCTCTGATCTTGTTGTTTCCGCTGTATATATTTTCAGTCAATAATTTTCAGTGTAAAATTGTTCAACGATAATAGCTAGGGTTTATTGTTAGCTCGCTAGGAAGCAATTTTCAGATCAGAAAATTAGCTATGTTGCATTGGTTTTCGAGAAGGGGGGATGTGTCCCCAAGACAGCTAGAGCGCACCCCCAAATTTTTCATGGGATGGCGGGTTGAGAACGACATTAATATATATATAGATATATATATATATATATATATATATATATATATGTATGTATGTATGTATGTATGTATGTATGTATGTATATTAAAAAATATTAAAATTCACCATAAACATTTGTAGTTGCTTCAAGCTTGTAAGCATAACAAGATATACTGTACAGTGTAACGCACAACCCTCACACTTGTTGATTTTTCATAAGCTAGGTTAAGCATGAAGTTCATTCCATTTTTAGTATTTCACTTAACCATAAACAATAATGTTGCAGCAACCAAAATTACAAGAAGAAACACCATGCACAAGAACACAAGAAATATCCTAGGAAACCCTTCTCAACAAGGAAATATAGGAAAGGAAATATCTCCTTTGCTATATTCTTCAAGAGAAAGACCTTCACCAGCGATAAAACCTAGCACACAAAAGGGTGCTCAAACCCTAGAAGACTAGCGCCCAAGAGAGGTGCACATTTTTCCCAAGGAGATATACTTGCTGAAATTTCCAAACTCGTGTGAGAGATATGATTCCACAATGGGGAATCTACCTTTACTTATACTAAACTAAACCTGTCAACAAAAGTGTCTATTGGCACAACAGGGCTGACCTCACTAGCTTATAATATAATTAATATTATCTAGATTAATTATCTTTTACATTAATTACTAATCACATTAAGGTGGGGCCGACCTGTACCCTTTATATTACAATTAGGGTTACAAGCAGGTCTGACTCTTGAACAATATAGCAAGGGATCTGATACACCCACTGGTGCTCATCCACTAGGGGCACATCCATAGGGATGTCCATATCTCTAGCTCACTGCATTACACATACGAACCAGATCTTCACACGTTCACCTATGCTTGTCCACAGGCACGTCCAATCTATAGATCTTCTTTCCCACTGCCTCACACAGGAGAATCATCTAGAGTTTCTCGTCAACTCTGTTGCTCAGAGGAGGCTAATACATCATCTTCATTTTTGTTCACATGACGATGCACCCAACACTTTGGGATTTCACACGTTCACCTTGTGCTCAGTCACAGGCACGTCTAACTCAACAGATCGCCTTTCCCACTGGATAATCATCTGGATTTCTACTCAACTCTCTGAATGAAGGAGGTCATCTCTACGTTCTAGCTCTGTCTCGGGTAGGAACCACGTACCCTTCTTAGCGGCTTTCTCTCAAGTTTGTAAGCTGGAGAAAGACTCACATAGCTGCAATGATCCACATCTCACAGGTTTGTAAGCTGGAGAATGTCTCACATAACTGCAATCATCAACACTTATCAATTCTGAAAAAGCTCGAGCAACTTAAAAAAGGGTCGAGTGACATTCCATTATTGGCTACTAGACAAGAGAAAAATGCAGTTTAGCTCTAGGAAACTTAAGTGAGAACTGTCTCTATAGCAGTTTTTCTTCCTCATATTTCTTGTTAATGACAATTATGTTAAAACATAAAAGACATTCCCTTCTCAATAGGTTTTACATATTTTTATGGTTGTGTCGAAAACCACTATAAAACACTTCGGTTATGTAAAGAGATTAGATTCATATTTCAGATTAAGAAGGTGATTGAATAGGAATTTATTCAAACATTTAGTAGCCAATCAAAGTCACTTCTATCTTATTGTTTTCACAATGCTTGAGGTTGGAATGGTGGAAGCACTATAATTGAAGGACTCTTGGAAACCCATGCACAATATGTAAAAGCTAAGATGACCAGAAAAATGAGAAGAACAGGACTAGTAACCACAAGGATCAGCCCTTTGAAATGTTGCATTTCTTGTTTTTTTTTTACATGGAAGCTTTGTTTGTTGTAATCTAGTTGCTGAAAATACAATATTTAAATCACCAAAAACCCAAATCGAAACCCATCATACAAAAGCCATGTTTTGAGCTACAGCTTATACAACATATTTAGATTCAATGCAATATAAAAATAATGGATGGGAAAAATGATCTTATTTTCCAATCATCAATTTCCATGATTGTCAAGACTGAGGATATATGCCTAGAATATCCCCAAAATCTGCCTAGAAAAACCTTGAAATCTGCCCATAACATCCTCGAAATTTGTTCGGAACATACTTGAAATTTGTATGGAACGTCTTGGGGATGACCAACAAGTCCTCGAGTCCCCAATGGAGTCCCCAACAATTTGGATAAGTTTCCTAAAGGTCTCCAAGTCCTCGGAACGCGAGAACAACGGGTACGCATGTTATTTTTTGTGGGGCAGGTCCCAGTGCAACATAGAAAATTAGTCACATAGAGTTGCATGTGAAAATTGACAACATGTACAACACTTCCAACACTTAAAAGGGGCACAATCCCTCAAAAGTGACATGTATCCTCAAATGAGGGGAAGAAAGGGCTTCAACACATAGCAACCAGCCTCCAAAGGCTCTTCAACCACGTACATCCTTCAAATGGTCCATCCAAAGTGTATAGGTCACATAGAGTTGCATGTGAAAATTGACAACATGTACAACACTTCCAACACTTAAAAGGGGCACAATCCCTCAAAAGTGACATGTATCCTCAAATGAGGGGAAGAAAGGGCTTCAACACATAGCAACCAGCCTCCAGAGGCTCTTCAACCACATACATCCTTCAAATGGTCCATCCAAAGTGTATAGGTCAACCCTCCAAGTCTTCTCAAATTTTAAAAGGGCGCCACTCAATTTCACATCAACATCAAGACCCAAAATAGGTCAGTCTTAAGCTTTACACACAGGTCGGCCTAAGCAGAATTTTAGTGGGTATATGTGTATATATAGCACTGATTCCCTCAAATTATTTTTTATCTGCTGTGCAACTGAGTTTCAGAGATAAATTGCAGATCTAATCTGAGGATGTTAGATGCATGAATATCCATTTCATCGGAAGTAGCCAATTCACATGACTTGTCAACATTAGCATGTTCAAGTCCTGGACCTGTACCTCATATTCATTCAATTATTTGTCTCTGATTGACTTCCCAAGATACTTTTTCTTCAACCTTTCTAAGATCAGTCATCAAATCTGAATTTCACCCCTGCAATAATCGCCCTTGCCACTGCTACAAACACTGCTCACAATGCCCAGAAATCGATCAGCCAAAACTTTACAATCCAGACTAGCCACCGAAGGCAAACATCAGCATCAATGTTGTTGAGTTTCTAATCCCAACACCCAGATAATTATTTCCTAGTGATTTCCTTGCTGAAATAATTAATTACAGCTCACTGAATAATTTATACTGGCTGGAATAATTAACAGAAATTTAAAAAGTGGAAGAACATAGAAACCAATTTCACAATGAAACATGCACAGGGGAATTTTGCACTTAAAATCAGCTCTTCATTAAAACAATATCCAAGCTTACAAGTGCTCCCTCACTGGAAAAACTGTCCATAAGGAAAAGACAAATTTACAACAAAGAATCTGTTGTCTGAACTGCCAAGAAACTTGCCCAAACTCCCCAAAAACCTCCCTGAACTGCCCAACAAGCTGCCCACAGCCGATACGAACCTGTCTGTACCCTGTACAACGATCGTACGATCTTCCCGCATGCTGTACGGCCCTGCCTATGCATCGTATGGTTTGTTGTGGCCTGCATGGACCCACTTGTGTGTTGTACAACCTCTCCTTGTTGGTGTACGACCTCTACCAGTTCTGCCCAACTACTCCTGAATGCAGATCTGTTGTTGTCCTTGATCTCTTCTCTTCTGCACTGAGCAAGAAGTCCTTCTCTTGCTCTCACAATGAGTCATTCACTCCTAACTCTCTCACTTGAGTTGTTGTTGTGTGTGTCTTCTCCTCTCACCTTGGCTGCTTTTATAATCTTGAGTTTTGATCAAATCAAGCATAACCCTAATCTTCAAAGTGATTGACGGTTGAGATTAACTCACTCAAGATCAAGGGCTAGGATTCATTTAATTCAATAATGCCAAAAACTTAGGCATTTCATCAAATTAAACTCAATTAATTATAAAATGACATTCACTTTAATAATTAAATTATTAAAGTGAATTTCCAAGTTCTGAGAGGTATTAATGACGATTCCCACACATCAGACATAGACCAGTGTGGAATTATTTGATTCAACTACAAAATACAACACTCCCTCTTAGCGAGGAAGGTATTCTGCACCACTCCAAGTTTGTCTCTGAAGAAAACAAGCTTCCTTTTGACTAATGGTTTGGTCAGAATGTCTGCAACTCCTTGTTAGCACAAATTTTTACCCCCCAATCTGAGCTGATATATGTGTTAAGACATCGGTAAAAACTAGGCTAATTAAAGGAGTAAAGCTCCAAATTGTCACTGACCAAAACCCTCTCCGTTTGGGCTAATGCTTGCTAGCCTCTGGGGGGGGTCCCTAGGCACACTGAAGCATCTTGCCGCTGATTTAAAGTCTGATTTCTGCGTTAAAAAACAAAAATCAGCAAGCTGTTCGTCTTTGATAGCATGTAAAATGGCCCAAAATGATGAGGAAAAGTGATTATTTTCGCTTGAAGGGAACCTACATGGTTAGAACAATGATAATAAACAAGAAATAAAGAAGAAAACTATTAAAAAGATCAAAAATAACCACAATAAACAGTTCAGAAAATGACAAATCAGATCACAAATTTACCATAGTACCGCCAAGAAAAGAGGTTTGAAGACAAACACACACTTCTTTATTGATCAAGCTTACAGGAGAGTTGATTGCACCACACTTGGCAAGCTTACAACCGGTACAATGACTACTTTGCTCAGGGAAGAGCCACTATACTAGAGAAAGAGAGGGAAGAATGAGAACGAGACACTATGATGTTGCTGCTAAAAACCGACCAACAACTCATGTAAACCATCCAATATATAGCATATGAGGGCACATCCAAGGGAGAAGAAAAGTCGCATGAGAGGCTAAAAGGAGTGGTTATACGCATGAAAAAGTATGGAGAAAACATGCGCATGGGTAGGGAAAAGTTAGGTGAGAGAGAACACGAATGAATACACATGAAGAGTTTTAATGAGTGGAGAGTAAAGATATGGAACGCATGAAAAACCATGCAGGGATGTATAGGATGGGACGACGTGGACAAGAGGAGATGTCATATGCAAATTATGTACAGGAGACGATGTGAAGTAGATGGTGTAGAGGAAGAATGTGAAGTAGATGGCGTAGACGAAGCATGCACAGAAGGGGAATGTACATGCGTGAGGGTAAAATATGGATGCATGATTTAAGTGATGCACGGTGGGAGTTAACATGAGGTGGAGAGGGAGATGTACGGGACCCATGCTTTTAATAGAAAGTGACGACGGAGGGGAGACGACGTGAGCAAAGAGTTATGGAGAGTGCGAGTGGGGAGGAGATAAAAGGAATGCATGCATGGGAAGGAGAAGTTAGCATGCACATGGGGGAGTTAGCATGCATGAAAATGGATGACGGCAATGGAATAAAGGGCTATATGCATGCATGGGAGGTAGATGGCATGAGGTGTTTAGTCGCATGGCCAAAAGGAGGTATGCGCTAATTTAAGTGATGCACTTTATAAAAAATGGAATGAACATACATGATGTTTTAAGATAGGCACATTATTAAAACAGCGCGGATTCAAAGTTTTAGTGGAGAGCTATAGCACAGATTTAGAGTTTGGTGCAAGGGTTTCTCCATCAGAGCTTCCAGGTGGCAGAGAGCTTTAGTTCAGTGGTTTTGGCAACTTGTGAGGAGGGCGCACCATCCTACGGCACATCTCTACCATTTGGACTTGTGTTTCATCTTGGTTCAAGTTGTTATTGTATCAGGTTCATCTATTTATTGTACTTGTATTCCACCTTCTTTTCTCCACATATATACACTCATATTCCAAACTGGTTTTCCACGGGGGGTTTTATCCAGGGTCATGTTGACCAAAAATACCTGTGTTCATTTTCATGTATTCTAGTGTTTAGAACAACGTTATTTCAGCTCTAAAAGATCTCTAGGTGTGTTACATAGCTTACAGTATGCATGTGCTAACATCTTGTGACTAAAACTACATGCTAGAGCACCTTAATGGCCTATGTAACCGTAACAAAACAGAAAAGAAGTTATTGAATAGTTTGCTGTTATAAAACAGCAGTAAACCCTTGTTTGATAGTTGAAACTTAGAGCCAACTTGAGGTCAAAGACAGACCTAGTTGGCAGCTTGTTAGGACCTGGAATATCTTCATGGTATCAGAGCTTGGTGGCTGATTTTGGCTGAGTTTTGGACAGCATCTTGGTGGACTGTTTTAAACATCTTTTGGGCAGATTTTTGTGGATAGCCATTGACTGAGTTTAGTGGCAGCTTGTTGGCAGAATTTTGTGGAGAGTTGTAGAGCAATCTGTGGACATTTCGTCAGTCTCTTTTCACACCTACGTGGTAGGAGTGAGGTTGATTTTTCTCAACCTCTTTTCACACCTATATTGCTAGGAGTGAGGTCGGTGTTCGTTTGCCTCTTTTCACACCTGTGTTGACAGGAGTGAGGCAACATTCCTTTGCAGTTGTAGCATCAGTTTGAGTGCAGTCGACAGTGATGTCAGCATCTCAAATGCGTGTGGAGGATAGGCTAGTAGGAGCTACCAACTGGTCTCCTTGGAAGGCCAGGATTGTCTTTGTCTTGGAGGACCTCAAACTATGGGATATAGTTCAGGAGGTTGTTCATGTTCCTCCTACTACTGCTCCCGTCTTGTTAGCAAAGTTCAGGAAGAGGAACAACAAGCAAAGAGGACGATATGTGATGCAGTGCGGGATCACATCATTTCCCACTTGACTGGGAAAGCCCATGCATTTGAGATGTGGGCATCTCTATGCAAGCTTTACGAGAGCTCTAACCAGAACCGGAAGATGGTTCTATATGATTGACTCAGGGGCATTCGCATACTCAAGAATGAATCGGTTACTTCATACCTTGGTCGATAGACCCAAATTAGAGATGAGCTTGGAGCCGTTGGAGAGGTAGTGGACCCAGATTCTATGGTTAGTACAGCCTTAAACAACTTTACCAAACCATGGGGTCCATTTGTTCATGGCATTGTTTCTAGGGAGATCATGCCCACTTCGGAAATATTGTGGGATGATTTCGTTCAAGAGGAGACTAGACTTACATCAAAGACTTATAGACAATAACAGACAATGCAGGGTGATGAGGATCTTGCTCTTTGGACAAAGGGCAAGAAGAAGACTGGCAGGGGAGGTTGACAGGGTCCCAATTTTGGGGCCCCGCCACAGGGAGAGAGCAGTGGTGGGAAAAAGAGAGACATGAGCACGGTGAGATGCTTTGCTTGTAGGGAGATGGGTCACTATGCAAGACAATGTCCCAAGAAGAAGAAGAAGAAGCAGGATGTTTCAGCAGCGACAACAGAGGAGCTTGAGTTCGATGAAAAGTTTGCGAGAGAGTGTGCATTCGCTACTACTTTGTCTGTTGTTACAGCATCTAGCATCAGGTGGGGAGACAGAGTTGAGGAGGACCTATTGACTCACAATACTGATTCAAACGGAGCTCAGACTCAGTTTTCTTGGACACCATCATCAGGGGTGACTGGTCCACCCAGGACAGCTTCACTTTCAGAGTTACCGAGACAGAGGGTTGGTGTAGGGGCTTCAAAGCATCAGAGATTGATGAGGAGCAGCAGGGCACCACGAAGGCTTGAGCCTCACTTGGATATGAGACGGGCAAATCAGATTTTGGATCCACTTCAAGTGGAAGCTACTTGGTGAGAGGCCAAGTTGACGATCTTGGTGAGATGTCGAGATCCAAGTACTCTTGGTGAGATACCAAGAGGGGGAGACTCTTGGTGAGATGCCAAGAGAGTGACTCTTGGTGAGATGCCAAGAGTAGTGACCGTTGGCGAGATGCTAGGAGGTAGAAATCCTTGGTGGGAGACCAAGGTTGAGATCTTTGGTTTGATACCAAGATCTAAGTGATCTTGGATAGGTGGAGAGACACATCCATCTATAGATCACGCAGATTGAGCAGATCTGTGTCAGAGACTACTTTCATTGATCAGGGTACAACCATACTCACCGAGTATTTGCCAGTAGGCAACCATGTCCACTGCAGGGATGAGATCGGGGGTGAAGGGCACTTTCCTCGATAAGAGGAAGTGTTGAGATTTGGGTACCCTAGAAAGTGGTCCCCTTGTGTTTGTGTGCTTCTAAACACAAGTGGGAAATACTTTGTACCATGTACTTTATGTCTAATTTCACTTTGACTTAGGAGCAGTGTTACAAGAACCAAACCGAAACCGGTAAAACCGGCCGGTCCGACCGGTTTCGAGCCCAGACCGGTTCAAACCGGTTCCTTAAACCGCTTCAAACTGGTTCCGTACGGAACCGGTTTTTTTTGCCTGAACCGGTCGGTTCCGTACGGAACCGGTTTTTTTTTGCCAATGAGGCCCATGGCCGAAAAAGTGAGGGAATTTTTATTTTTTTTTAAGTTAGGGTTAGGGGCATACATGGGAAGCTTCTAGAATTGTCTAGAGCCCCTAATGAAGCTATAAAGCCAACCCCACCCCCTCTCTTTCACTCACACTACTCATTTGGCTTCTCTTGAGTTTTTGAGCTAAGGGTTTTTCTTGAATTTAGAGAGCTGATTGC
>ML807245.1:40195-50278 GCA_009831015.1 Picea engelmannii
AAACTAGAGAGGGGACGCAAGTGTTTAAGGAAATCGTGAGTTTGAAAGGAAAGCGTGAGCTTTCGTGAGGAGTATGGAGGGATGCGTGGGAGGATGTGTTGGCCACACTCCACAATGGTATGCGAATGGTGGAGAGAATGGACCCACGCTCTAATCAAAGCAAAATCTAAATTAAAACAGAAGTTTCCACTTTCACGTAGAGGGTGATGTGAGGTACGTTTGAGTTAAAGTGTGAGGAGTGGAGTGAGGTGAGAGCGTGAGTTTAGAAAGTGGGAGGAGTGTGGAAGGAGTGTAGAGTCCACACTCATGGATGATGTGGAGGGAAGGAGAGGCGTGAGGGAAGAAGAGGGGACCCACGCACCAATTTAAAAATTGAGTTTCCAATTAAAACGTGGGAGGGGTACGTAAGTTTCAAAGTGGGAATTAAAATAAAATTTAATTAAATGAATGGGTGAAGGGGTAGGTAAAGGTTAAGAAGGGTATGGGTAGGTTAGGTGGGGTCCTCTCAACATTATTTTCACCTTTACTTCACTTAATTTGGTCCACTATTACAAAATTTACATTTTCCTATGTTCTGGGTTTGGCAATTAAAACCGCCATTTTCCGAAAAACTCCTAAAGTGGACAAACAACCTAGCAAAACTTGTCCGACTGAGTTGAAACTTGGTCCATGGGTGTAGGGGGTCTCATTAGCTTTCTTTTGAGTACAAATACCCCTATCAAAGATCCCAGGACCTAAGTTTTACATTAAATACCTAGAATTAATTAATTAATTAATTCAGAACCTTAAAAAAAACTTAGCTACACTTGACGGAATTTCGCGAAATTTCGCATGCTATCTTACATGGTCATTTACAACATTCCTAAACACTAGCTACCTAGGAATGACTTCATTAGAACGCCTTTCACCACCTTGGAGGATTTATTAGGTGGGAGTGAAAAACTCAAGGGAGATTAACCCGACTGATTAGGCCACATTAACCTCCTAAGGATAAAAAACACTCAACGAAAGGAACTCTCCTAATGAAGAAACCCTAATGCAACTGACCTAACATGATCCATGTAGACCTATTACATTATAAACCCGCGCAAGGGTGCGGTAATCCCACTTACAAAACTGTGTGTTGGAGAAAAAAAAAGCCCTGTAGAACCAAAAAGTCTTCGACATGTTTGCATCTGTTGATGCATATCTTCATGATACATGGAGTTGACCACCTAGTTGAAGAGGCGGTCAACAGTAGGATATCCCATCCAAATGGGTTGGGAAGAGATATAGGATTTCATCGATCTAATATCTAGAGAAGTTTGAGACTCTGACTTTCACTTCTTGCTCCAAGATGCCCAACAACAAGGAAGCAAGAGGTGATCCTCTTAGAAGGTTTTGGAAGAGGAGGACCATGCAAGGCCTATGATCTATACTCGAGAACCTCCCTCAAAAAAGGAGCTCAACATCTTGGATCTCGATAACTAAATGAGGAGATGGAGCCACCCGAATCTAGTGAAGGTAGATTATGTGGCATTTATTTCTCTCTCACTTCAGTTCTAAAATCAGCAACTATAGGGTTCTCTACTTGAGGAATTTTCATTCAATTTTATCCTGACAATTTCAGTTCTCTTCAACATGAGTGTGCACCACTTGAGAGCATCTAAAGCAAGAAATATTAGCACATGATTGTTTGGATAAGGACATTTGAATTGGCACTTTTACTTCAATTTTTGACAGAAAAAACTTCAGTAACACACTCATTTGCGTAGGCAACGTCTTTGGTATCTATGCTAGTGATCTCGAATATATTTTCCAAGCATAGATCTGCTTCTTTTGGTCTACTCTAGATCTAGACCAGTGCATCACATTGAATAAACGAAAGAGGATAATGATTATTATCTAAACTATTAAATGAATTGGATATTCACCAAGTAGTAGGAAATCTATTTAATGCAAATTTAAAGAGAGTAGAAGGGTTCATTCATCCTATGCTAAATTGCAGGAAACAGCCCCATGAGTTTCGTACCGGTACCAACAACAGCCTGAAACATCATCGGTCATACCGTACAGCGTTTCGTGATTTGGAAACATCGTACGATACGGCCGATGGTGTTTCAGCCTATATCCTATGCTAAGTTGTAGGAAACAGCCCCATGAGTGTCGTACCAGTATCAAAAACGGCCTGAAACACCGTTGTTCATACTGTACAGTGTTTCACGATTTGGAAACGTCGTACGGTACAGCCGATTGTGTTTCGCCCTATACATCAAGTATTTCAACAATCTGTTTTTGGCATGTGGGCCCGTCCAAGCAGCCAAGAGAGTCATGGGTCCCTCAAATGGCCATAAAAAAGGTAATTAACCCCTATTAAATAATTATAATGTTGTGTACATGCTTATTTAGCTGTTTTTCTTTTTTAATTTGAGAAAAGAAAAATTTAGAATTCTCTAGAAACCCTAACAGCCTCTTCTTTCCTATAAGAAAGCACTTCATTCACTCATTCACCGCACCTTCTTCAGCAAGAAAAGCTTCCTGCAGCAGCAGCAAGCATTTTACTTGTAGTTTGGAGCATTGGGAGCAAGCTTTGGTGCATTTCCAGCATGAGGGCAATTGTGGGCAGCAAGAACAAGGGTGTGGGCATTCTTATATTTGGTGAGCAGATTTATTTACTAGTTTTGCAACATTCATGGCTTCTCAAAGTGCCATTCCCTCTTCCCCTAGAGCTCCTCAAGCAAGCAGCTAGAATACTATTCTCTTTGGAGGTATGTTACCAAGCTCAAGCAAATGGGTGGGGGTGGGGGTTCATGGGAATGGAAGTGCAATTTATGTAAAAGAGAGAAGACCTTCAAGGGATCTTCCACAAGAGTCGAAGTTCACATTTTGCATGGAGTGAAGTTTAATGATGTTTGTGCACATACCAGAAATCCGGAGGTGAGGGCTGCATTGCAGAGAGAGCATGATGATGTTCAAAGCTTGAAGGATCAAAGAGCCAAAATTGGTATGGGTAGGTTGAGATTTGGGTACCTTGGAAAGTCGTCCCCTTGTAGTTTTGGGCCTCTAACCACAAGAGGGACATGTTTGTACCATTGTGCCATGTACCTTATGTCTAATTTCACTTTGACTTAGGAGATTTAAGTCAAAAGTGAAATTTAGTCATTTTAGCCTAAAGTGACTAATTATTTGTTAGCTTTTTAGCTCGGGAAGTACTCCGCATATTTTGTCTTGAATGCGTATGTTACCTTATGTTTACACTACCAGGCACTTAACTTTGTAATAGGTTTTTATAAAGTTGTAAAGTGGTTCTTTTATTAAAATAACTTTTTAATAAAGTGTACCTTCTAATTTTAAAGTGACTTTATTTCATAAAGTACACTTATGTAATCAAGTGAAATCACTTTAATATTTTAAGTGATTCATTTTGGAGGGAATGGATCATGACCCTTGATCTTGAAAAAGGCAAGATCTAATCTTGGCCTTTGGATTTAGGGTTGGGGAAGGTGAGAAGACACTTTGGAGAGAAAATGTCATTTTCAGAGTTATAAAAGAATGCATTGGGTAGTGTGCAAAACACATCGAGAAGACATCGACACGAGATTGAGAGAGATTTTTCCAGAGAGCTTGAGAGACGAAAGTGAGCAACTTGGAGAGCACATTTCCCAAGGAGGAGGGCACAAATCCAAAGGCAGATTTTCTGTGTGAGTGTTGTTCTATTTTTCTGTGTTGGGCCATACTGTACAGATCTATACAATCCGTACAGCGAGGGCACGATTTTTGAGGCATCCCTTTGGCACAAAAATCGAGGCGGAGTTTTTTGGAGTTTTCTTGTTGCTGCTGAGCCGTACTGTGCAGGTTGTATAGCACATAGTTGGGCATGTTTTTCAAGGCACAAAAATAGAGGAGGCTGTACAGATTCGAGCACATTTTTCAAGGTAGAAAATTCTGGGACAGATTTTGTTGTTGTGAGGTATTTCTTCTTGGCTGAAAGTTGTGAGTATGATGTTGTAATATACTTTCCTGAAGCAATAAATAAGATCTCTCTCTCTCTCTCCTTGGGTTTCCCCACATTGGGGTTTTCCCTGGCATTTGTCTAAATTTCTGAGTTTTATGGGTTGTTGTCCATTGTGTTTATTTTCGCTGCATATTTGCTTAGCAATGTGTATTTTTGCTTATGGTAATTTCTGAATATGATTTTTGGGACATTTCGAAAGTTCATGAAAGACAGTTATCTCTAGATTGTTGAGAGTTTGACAGAATATTAGCTTGTTGATTTTTGTCATTAAAACTCTACATGGTATCAGAGCTTTGTCTCTGAGTGACAGTGGGTAGTATGATTTTTGGGCAAAGTTGAACAGGGAAAGGGTGTGATTGTTTTCCTTGAGTTGTGACAGGCAATATGGCTGCAAGTATTATATATGAGGATCGATTGGATGGCATTTCCAACTATTTGCAGTGGAAGGTCCGATTGTCAGTTGTTCTCAAGGAGAACAAAATTAATAACTATGTCAACTCTATTGTGGAAGCTCCCGCAACAGATCCAGTTGCTTTGGACTTGCATGAGGTCAAGGAAGCCAAGACTCAGAGGATTATTCTGGATGGGGTGAAGGATCGCCTTATCCCACACTTGGCTGAGAAAAAGATTGCCAAGGAGATGTGGGATGCACTTAAGAACTTGTTTGAGGCAAAGAACGAGAACCGAAAGATGGCCTTGAAGGCTACGCTGCAAGATACCAAGATGGGTAAGGAGGAGAGTGTCTCTTCTTATCTTACCCAGGTAGCTCAGATAAAAGATGAGTTGGTTGTTGTTGGAGAGGTCATAACGGATTCTAAGTTGGTGAAGATAGCCTTAAATGGCTTCACCAAAGAATGGGAAGTCTTCGTTAAGTGTGTGGTGGGATGTGAGCATCTACCAGATTGGAGCAGATTGTGGGATGATTTCACTCAGGAGGAGATCGGGGAAAGATCTCAGAGCAGTGAACAGAAGACGAATGGAGTTGATCAGAATGTTGCTCTTACTGCAAGGGACTTGAGTAAAGTCAGATGCTATTGTTGTAACCAGTTGGGGCACCTTGCCTCTCATTGTCCTGAGAGGAAGAAGAAGACGAAACCAGAGGGGCCTGAGACAGCTGCTACAACAGCCATGGAGGACTTTGCTTCAAAGTACGACAGGGAATTTTCTTTGGTTACCCTAGTTTCCAGTGTCGACAGCGAAGGATTTGGAGGTGATATCAGATGGATTGTGGATAGTGGAGCCTCTAGCCACATGACGAGAATCTGGCGAATATTCCTAGATTTCACAGAGACTGGTCCTGGCTGACAGGTGGTAAATGAAGGTGGTATGGAAAGAGTTGTACGTGGAGTTGGAAGTGTTCAATTCCAACTCGAGTTTGGGGGACTCTTGGAGCCTGATAGAGTTCTCTTTGTTCTAGGGTTGAGGGTTAACTTGCTCTCAGTCTCAGCCTTGGAGGATGTAGGATATTGCGTATTGTTCAAGAGGGAACATGTCTTTATCTACAGGCAAGGAGTGGACCCGGTGGAGCTGCAGGCTGCAGCTGATCAGTAACCGGGTGGACAGGTTGTATATGTTGAGAGGACAACCTTCAGTGTATGATTCAACGTCGGATGAGGAGCGTGAGGAGGCTCCTGATACTGCGGCGGCGCCAAGGATTCAGTCTTACATTCCAAGAGAAGAGAGCGAGTCTCTTCTGAGCACTGACAGAAGGCTCAGCCAGTTTGATTGAACCAATGCTCAGGATGAAAAGAGCTCAGGGTTTCAGGTTGTTGCTAGGAGAAGATCTTCTAGTTCGAGTTTTGTGGAGGTATTGAGGATGGCTCTAGGTTCAGAGGGAGCTCCTACAGAGCACAGTGTGATGGAACCAAATAATAGTGGTGGCAGCGAGTACTTCCCTCGCTAAGAGGGAGTGTTAGCTTTTTAGCTCGAGAGATACTCCACATATTTTGTCTTGAATGCGGATGTTACCTTATGTTTACACTACTAGGCACTTAACTTTGTAATAGGTTTTTATAAAGTTGTAAAGTGGTTCTTTAATTAAAGTAACTTTTTAATAAAGTGTACCTTCTAATTCTAAAGTGACTTTATTTCATAGAGTACACCTATGTAATAAAGTGAAATCACTTTAATATTTTAAGTGATTCATTTTGGAGGGAATGGATCATGACCCTTGATCTTGAAAAAGGCAAAATCTAATCTTGGCCTTTGGATTTAAGGTTGGGAAAGGTGAGAAGACACTTTGGAGGGAAAATGTCATTTTCAAATTTATAAAAGAATGCATTGGGTAGTGTGCAAGACACATCAAGAAGAGATCGACACGAGATTGAGAGAGATTGGTCCAAAGAGCTTGAGAGAGGAAAGTGAGCAGCTTGGAGGGCACATTTCCCAAGGAGGAGGGCACAAATCCCAAGGCAGATTTTCTGTGTGAGTGTTGTTCTATTTTTCTGTGTTAGGCCATACTGTATGGACCCATACAATCCATAAAGCAAGGAGGGCACAATTTTTGAGGCAACCCTTTGGCA
Organism: Picea engelmannii; assembly: GCA_009831015.1. NCBI lineage: Eukaryota > Viridiplantae > Streptophyta > Pinopsida > Pinales > Pinaceae > Picea > Picea engelmannii. The sequence goes on from ML807245.1 coordinate 46,712, forward strand.
CGGAAATCGAGGTGGACTTTTTTGGAGTTTTCTTACTGTTGTTAAGCCATACTGTGCAGGTCGTACAGCACACAGCTGGGCACGTTTTTAGATGCATAGAAATAGAGGAGGTCGTACAACTGTAAGGATTCGAGCACGTTTTTCAAGGCAGAAAATTCTGGGACAGATTTTGTTGTTGTGAGGTATTTCTTCTTGGCAGAAAGTTGTGAGTATGCTGCTGTAATATACTTTCCTGAAGCAATATACTTTCCTGAAGCAATAAATAAGATCTCTCTCTCTATCTCGTTGTGTTTCCCCACATTGGGGTTTTCCCTGGCATTTGTCTAAATTTCTGAGTTTTATGGGTTGTTGTCCATTGTGTTTATTTCTGTTGCATATTTGCTTGGCAATGTGTATTTCTGCTTATGGTAATTTCTGAATATGATTTTTGGGACATTTTGGAAGTTCATGAAAGACAGTTATCTCTAGGTTGTTAAGTGTTTGACAGAATATTAGCTTGCTGATTTTTGTCATTAAAAATCTACATAGTATCAGAGCTTTGTCTCTGAGTGACAGTTGGCAGTGTGATTTTTGGGCAAAGTTGAAGAGGGAAAGGGTGTGATTGTTTTCCTTGAGTTGTGACATGGAATATGGCTGCAAGCATTAGATATGAGGATCGGTTGGATGGCACTTCCAACTATTTGCACTGGAAGGTCTGATTGTCAGATTTTCTCAAGGAGAACAAAATTTATAACTATGTCAACTCTGTTGTGGCAGCTCCCGCAACAGATCTTGTTGCTTTGGACTTGCATGAGGTCAAGGAAGCCAAGGATCAGAGGATTATTTTGGATGGGGTGAAGGATCACCTTATCCCACACTTGGCTAAGAAAAATACTGCCAAGGAGATGTGGGATGCACTTAAGAACTTGTTTGAAGCAAAGAACGAGAACCGAAAGATGGCCTTGAAGGCTAAGATGCATGATACCAAGATGAGTAAGGACGAGAGTGTCCCGTCTTATCTTACCCGGGTAGCTCAAGTAAAATATGAGTTGGTTGTTGTTGGAGAGGTCATAACAGATTCTGAGTTGGTGCGGATAGCCTTAAATTGCTTCACCAAAGAATGGGAAGTCTTCATGAACTGTGTGGTGGGACGTGAGCATCTACTAGATTGGAGCAGACTGTGGGATGATTTCACTCAGGAGGAGATCCGGGAAAGATCTCAGAGCAGTGAACAGAAGACAGATGGAGTTGATGAGAATGTTGCTCTTACTGCAAAGAGCAAGAAGAAAGGAAGTTTCGGAAGGGACTTGAGTAAAGTCAGATGCTAATGTTGTAACCAGTTGGGGCACCTTGCGTCTCGTTGTCCTGAGAGGAAGAAGAAGACGAAACCAAAGGGGCCTGAGATAGCTGCTACAGCAGCCATGGAGGACTTTGCTTCAAAGTACAACAGGGAATTTTCTTTGGTTACCCTAGTTTCCAATGTCAGCAGCAAAGGATTTGGAGGTGATATCATATGGATTGTGGATAGTGGAGCCTCTAGTCACATGACGAGAATTTGGCGAGTATTCCTAGATTTCACAGAGACTGGTCCTGGCCGACAGGTGGTAAATGAAGGTGGTATGGCGAGAGTTGTACGTGGAGTTGGGAGCATTAGATTCCAACTCAAGTTTGGGGGACTCTTGGAGCTTGATAGAGTTCTCTTTGTTCCAAGGTTGAGGGTTAACTTGCTCTCAGTCTCATCCTTGGAGGATGTAGGATATTGTGTATTGTTCAAGAGGGAACATGTCTTTATCTACAGGCAAGGAGTGGACCTAGTGGAGTTGCACCTGATCGGTAACCGGGTGGACAGGTTGTATATGTTGAGAGGACAACCTTCAGTGTACGATTCAACGTCGGATGATGAGCGTGAGGAGGCTCCCGAGACTGCGGTGGCGCCAAGGATTCAGTCTTGCATTCCGAGAGAAGAGAGCAAGTCTCTTCTGAGCACTGGCAGAAGGCTTAGCCGGGTTGATCGAACCAATGCTCAAGATGAAGTCAGCTCAGGGTTCCGGGTTGTTGCAAGGAGAAGATCTTCTAGTTCGAGTTATGTGCAGGTGTTGAGGATGGCTCTAGGTTCAGAGGGAGCTCCTACAAAGCACAATTTGATGGAACCAAATGATAGTGGTGGCAGCGAGTACTTCCCTCATTAAGAGGGAGTGCTAGCTTTTTAGCTCGGGAGGTACTCCGCATATTTTGTCTTGAATGTGGGATGTTACCTTATGTTTACACTACCACAGGCACTTAACTTTGTAATAGGTTTTTATAAAGTTGAAAAGTGGTTTTATTATTAAAGTAACTTTTTAATAAAGTGTACCTTCTAATTTTAAAGTGACTTTATTTCATAAAGTACACTTATGTAATAAAGTGAAATCACTTTCATATTTTAAGTGATTCATTTTGGAGGGAATGGATCATGACTCTTGATCTTGAAAAAGGCAAGATCTAATCTTGGCCTTTGGATTTAGGGTTGGGGAAGGTGAGAAGACACTTTGGAGGGAAAATGTCATTTTCAGATTTATAAAAGAATGCATTGGATAGTGTGCAAGACACATCAAGAAGACATTGAGAGGAGATTGAGAGAAATTTTCTAAGAGAGCTTGAGAGAGGAAAGTGAGCAGCTTGGAGGGTACATTTCCCAAGGAGAAGGAGGGCACAAATCCCAAAGCAGATTTTATGTGTGAGTGTTGTTCTATTTTTCTGTGTTGGGTCGTACTGTACGGATCCATACAATCTGTACGACAAGGACACGATTTTCAAGGCATCCCTTTGGCACGAAAATCGTGGCGGACTTTTTTGGAGTTTTCTTGTTGTTGTTGGGTCGTACTGTGCAGGTCGTACAGCACACAGCTAGGCATGTTTTTCGAGGCACAGAAATAGAGGAGGCCATACAACTATTCAAATTTTGGCACGTTTTTCAAGGCAAAAAATTCTAGGACAGATTTTGTTGTTGTGAGGTATTTCTTCTTGGCTAAAAGTTGTGAGTATGTTGCTGTAATACACTTTCCTGAAGCAATAAATAAGATCTCTCTCTCTCTCGTTGGGTTTCCCCACATTGGGGCTTTCCTTGGCATTTGCCTAAATTTCTGAGTTCTATGGGTTGTTATCCATTGTGTTTACTTCCACTGCATATTTTCTTAGCAATGTGTATTTTTGCTTATGGTAATTTCTGAATATGATTTTTGGGATATGTTATCGCATAGTTTGTAGTTAAGGTAAACGACGGATGAAAGGAGGGCAAACTGGCATAACTGAGACTATCCCACCACTGTCACCTCAATGGGATAGCTCTTTCTGTTTAGGGAGGTAAGGCCCAAGGGAGACGTCCCCGGTGACCTGGGGTTTTGAGAAGGCAAAGGATTAAAAGGCTAAGTGATCATTTCCCCCTCACAAGTCACCACCGATCAGAAAGTCCCAGCTAACCAACCAATAAATATAAGTAATAACCAAAAAAGGTGTACCTACCCGAGACAAAGCAACAAAGAAATGATGCATATGCAAGATCACTTGCTTGGTTAGTACTTCATATAATCATGGACTTCTGATATAAAG
>ML807246.1:84153-104734 GCA_009831015.1 Picea engelmannii
AGTTGAGAGAATAGTGGATCTGTAATTATGACACTCTTCAAGACTTTCATGTATATAAGAGAGTGCTCTCTCTTCATGAAGGGGAGGGAGAGATCATGTAATTCATAATTTAGTCTTGTAATTAGGAGAAGGGGATTCTTAGCTTTGATTCTTTCATTGTTATTCTTTCATTCCTTGTCATTTGACTCTTGTAATATAATTTGAGATTGATATATTGTGTGAGCTCAAATATGTCATTTGTCGTTCAACTCTTCACATGTTGTATTGTTTTTCCTTATGCAAATTCTTGCTTTCCTAGTTAGTCTTTCAATGCTTTCCTAGATTAATTTCATTTCAGAAATTTAGATTAGATTAGTTCTACTTTAGTCCTGCATATATAGTGTGTGTGCATTGTAAACCTAAGAACCTGGGATTGACAAATTAAATAGTTGGGCAATTACTACAATGGAATTAATCGACAAATTTTTTGCCTAACACACACCAGAGTTAAAAGAATTACAAATGCAGTTGGAGGAATTGTTGAAGAAAGGGTACATACATCTAAGTGTTTCACCTTGGGGAGCACCAGTACTTTTCATCAAAAAGAAATATGGAACTTTGAGGTTGTGTATTGACTTCTGACAACTGAACAAGTACACTATAAAGAACAAGTATCCTCTACCCTGAATTGATGACCACTTTGATCAGCTAAGAGGAGCAAAGATATTCTCAAAGATTGACTTGAGGGTAGTATACCATTAGGTAAGAATCAAGGAAGAAAACATTCATAAGACAACCTTTAGGACTAGGTATGATAATTATGAATTTGTAGTGGTGCCATTTGGACTGACCAATGCACCAGCTGTCTTCATGTGCTTAATGAACGACATATTCAAAAATTATTTGGATAAGTTTGTCATAGTATTCCTAGATGAGATACTTATATATTCTAAGTCTGAAGAGGAGCACGAACATCACTTAAGACTGGGGTTTCGAGTATTAAGAGAACATCAGTTGTATGCCAAGTTGAGTAAGTGTTCTTTTTATCAAAAGCATATACATTACTTGGGACCCATTATTTCAGAGCAGGGAATAACAATAGATCCAGAGAATATCGAAGACATTAGAGGATGGCCAACACCCATAAATGTGTCAGACGTTAGATCTTTTATGGGATTAGTTGGCTACTACAGAAGGTTCATAGTAGGGTTCTCTAATATTTCTCATCCCATCACTTCTTTGCAAAATGAGGGAACTAAATTTGAATGGACACTCAAGTGTGAAAATGATTTTAATATGTTGAAGGAATTACTTACTAGTGCAACTGTGTTAAACATTGCTTACCCAAATGAAAGTTTTGTGGTATGTACAAATGCATGTAAGGAAGGAATTGGGGGAGTCCTCATAGAAAATGGACATGTCATTGGATATGAGTCCAGAAAGCTTAAGGAACATGAGAGGAACTATGCCACACATGACTTGGAACTTGCTTCCATTGTTCACTCCTTGAGGATGTGGAGGCATTATCTCATGGGGAAGAAATTCGAATCAAGGACAGACCACATTGGCCTGAAGTATATTTTTGAACAACCAACATTGAATGCTAGGCAAACAAGATGGATGTAATTTTTAAGTGAATATGACTTCGTTATCAAGCATATGAAGGGAAAGGAGAATAAATTTGTTGATGCACTTAGTAGAAGAGTGCATATCATGCATTCTACTGCTATCATTATGCATCAATCATACTTGAAGAGCGGAATTTTAGATGGTCTTGTTACAGACCAACATTACCTACAAGTAAAAGAAAGATTACAGCAAAGAGATGTACAACATAAAATAAAGGAGTATGAGATAAAGGAAGACGGATTACTCATGCATAAAAATAGAATCTATGTTCCTAGTCCTAGAGAACTTAGGAATTTGGTACTGAAGGAAATGCATGATGTTCCTTATGTTGGACATCCTGCTTGCCAGAAAACAATTAAAACAATAAGAAGCCATTTCTTTTGGTTGAGAATGAAGAAGGATGTTGTTCATTACATCGCTCGATGTATAGAATGTCAGAAGGCGAAGGTTGAGCATAGGCACCAAACGATTTTGCAGTAGCCATTGCCAATTCTAGAGAAGAAATGGGAAGTGATCACCATGGATTTCATCACTGGATTGCCAAGAATGAATAAGAAACATGATTCAATCATGGTGGTGGTTGAAAAATTAACAAAGAATACTCATTTTGTGCTTGTGAAGACAACGCATACAACGACTAATATTGCAGAAATTTTCATGAAGGAAATTGCTACATTGCATGGGATACCTAGGACAATCGTCTCGGACAGAGATACAAATTTTACCTCCAATTTATGGAGGGTATTGTTTAAAGTATTTGGCACAAATCTAAACTTTATCACAACATACCATTCCCAAAGAGATGGGCAAACATAGAGAGTCAATCGAATAATTGAAGATATGTTGAGAATGTATGTGATGGATAAGCCATCTAAGTGGGAATATTACTTACACTTGGTTGATTTTGCATATAATAATGGGTATCAAGATTCTTTGAGAATGAGACCATTTGAATCCTTGTACGGTAGGAAATGCGATACTCCCGTAAGTTGGGACAACCCAGAAGATAGAGTGGTACTTGGGCTGGAGTTGTTCAAGGACGTGGAAGACCAGGTGGTCAAGATCAAGAAGAATTTAAAGGCATCTCAGGATAGACATAAAGTTTATGCAGACAATAACATGACAACTAGAGAATTTAAAGTAGGGGAGCATGTACTTTTGAAAGTGAAGCCCAAGAAAACATCTTTGAAATTGGGTGGTTGTACAAAGATGGCAACCAAATTCTGTGGTCCATTTGAAATATTAGACAGAATAGGGCCAGATGCATACATTCTTGCATTGCTTCTTCCATGAATGTGCATAATGTATTTAATGTATCTTTACTAAAGAAATATGTACATGATCCTAACCATTATATTGATTGGAATCTGATTCAGGTAGAGATAGAGGGATATTTTCATGTTCAGCCTGTGCGAGTATTGGATAGAAAAGTCAAAATGCTCCGGAATCGAGTCATAGAGATGGTAAAAGTTCACTGGACCTGCTACGGTCCCGAAGATGCTACCTGGGAGCATGAAGATGCCATGCGGGCAAAGTACCCGCAACTTTTTGATTAAATTTGAGATTTTGATCTCTATTTTGTATATGCATTGAGGACAATTCCAAAATAAGGGGGAGAGGATGTAACACCCTAGGTTTTGAACCCCCATTTTAAATAATGTATCGTTACAATGCTGAGAGGCCAGGGTGCCTAAACAATTATTAAAAGGCCAGTGTGCCCAAGACATGTGATGTTTTTTTATCATTATTAATAATAAATACATGGATGGTTGCTAGATAGACAAGGACTAGAGTTATAGGGGGATATGATTCCGCAAGAGAAGTGGCTTAAGGGGCTAAGCATTTATTCCTTTTTAATTACCCTTTTTTCCTAAGATAGGGGATCAATTACATGAGCTTCTTGGGGAAGGCTAAGAGGTTCTTGATTCCCCACGAAAATGGTTAAACCCACCTCTGGTCTGATGGGGGGGTTCAAATGATGGCTTGTTCACTGATTTCCTATACGTTCATTCATTTCCCTCCCGCACTTTCATGCACCCACTTACCCATTCATTGATCCATCCTCATCCCCATCTTGTCTTGGGAAAGGGAAGCGAAGTTCTGAAGAATTAGCCATGGGATAATTGGTTGTATTGGTCGTGGGTGTGATCCAACCGTGGCTTGAGGCCTACATGTCTAAGATGCGTTGGCCTGTGTCCAGTGTTGCTCACAATTGTGATTCTTGATAGTTCTAAGATTGAGATTTTGGACCAGTTGCACTGGAGCTCGAATAAGGAGAAGGACTGCTTGAGGGACTGTGTGGCATAAAAGGGTGGAGTTTCTTTCTCTCGGGTGGTGCAAGTTGGGTAGAAGAGATATGGGTACTTGGATTGTTGTGAGAGTTGGGAAGCCTGTGAGAGCTTGGGTGTTGACTGGTTTGGGAATTCAAGTAACACTCTGGAACCCTCCTTATGGATTCATAGCCATAGCTCAGCAGTGACGCTACTGTTGATTTTTGGAGCAATAATGTCTATGGTTGGGTGGAACGTCCTTGGTCTACATCCTGTTGGTGTCATCTTTCATAAAGATAAGTGCTCTATGTTATGGTATCAATTTCATGTATATGAATGTATTTCCACTGTATATTTAATTATCGTTCAATTGAATCTTTAGACTATGCATGCTTGTTGACTACTATTGTGCATGTCGTTAAAGTCTTTTATCTTATGCATCCTTAAATTTAAAAAAGGTATCGGTAAGAGAAAGAAGTCCAAGGGTGGGCTTGAAGGTAGCATACCCCAACCTGTGGGTGGCTAGGTACGTTACACCTCCACAGGTCTCAAAAATCATGAATACATTCCATGGCTTGACATATAACTATGTTCTATCATTCCGAGTCTTTTTTTGCCAAGATTAGTTCATTCCAATGGATGCATCAGTCCAGTTTCATTCCTAGTATCAGTTTTCAGTTGTTCAACTCCAGGATTTTGTTAGTTTATGTAATAAGTGGCATTTTATGTGTGATAAGGACCACTTGTTTGATTAAATCCAGTATGAAAGTATGCGTTATTGTAATCCATGCAATGCTTTAGTTAAGTTAATAATTGGTTCTACAACTAGTAGTCTAGAGTCACATCTCAATCCTAGATAGATGAGAGCCTCTACAACTCTGATAAATATGCAATTTTTGTATGTTTTGAAGGTGAAGTTTTAGGTTGGGAGTTTTTGGAAGGAAAGTAGAAGGAACAGAGGAATTGGACCTACTGAGTTAATTATAAAGTTCTCCACCTAGTGAATTTATGTTGATGACAGTTGTGTTCCCTTACTCAAATCTTTATATTTCGATTCCTGTATTGAATGCAAATTTTGTGATGTGTGAAATGCACATTTCCTTATTCTTTCAACCACGATTTTAGTTTATTTACTCACTGATTATGCAACTTGTTATACAGTTATTGTTTAGTGAATATATTAACTAATTGACCACATGTTGAATAATTTGCATCTAGATATTTGTATAAGTCTTAAGATATCATTTTAAGTCTGTGTTCTCACATAGCAAGTGATTCATTGCATTTCTTGTTGATGTTTTTTGTGTTTGTCTTTTCATACCCTCAATTGTCATTTAATAACCATACTATTAGAACAGGAGAACCTACTTTTATACTGTGTGGCCTATCCTACAAGAGCACCATCTTTGAAAACATGTACTAAATCTTACCAATAAAACCTACTTGTAAAAAACCAACCATTACAAACCTGAGGTGGCCTTTATTTTCCCTTTAACAKTCAGGTGTAGATCTTAGGACCAATAGTAGTGATGATGAATTTGAAGGACTGTTGAAATCCAAGTAAGGTGCACCACTAACCACCAGTGAATTGTGTTGGATTCCAGTTATCAGATCCCCTTGAGTGGGCCCTTTCTATTAGATAAATCAGATCCAAAATGAGCCTAAAGGGTGGCTCCCCTTCTACTTCTCATTACAACATAAAATAGTCCTAAATATTTCATCCTCTCTATTATTGCATTATCTACAAGTATCACCTTTGTGTGTACGATAAAAATATTCAACTTCTTCTTGAAGGTTGTTCCCTAACATGAGTAAAAAATGTGAAATAATAGCTCAAGGAGTGTGGAATTATACCACTGGGTATAGACCTCAAGAAATTCTTATTTCATCACAAAAACCCTTGCAATAATATAATAATAATTCACCCTACTATTGGAATGCTTCTGGAACCTTTTTTTCCAATAAAATCCTCACAAGATACATCCTTTTGTTTGTTGTTCAATGCCAATTCAATGAAAAGCATAAGGTCAACATTCAGGATGATCATGATTCTGAACTAAATATCAACAAGGATATCAACTAGAATATATAAAAGATCTTCCCTTAAACCCGCTAATAACAATGTCTAGTGAAGAACATTTTATGCTAATATCACAATGCATTTACAAAAAGGAAATAACATTGACACCATATTCCGGAGATAGTAGCAGTACCTTATCTAGATCTCCCATATCCATCCTTGTGTAGATAATCATTAGCTTCTTTGTAATTACTTTTGAAGGATATAATAAAATCTTAATACTATGTTTATGCATGTTTTCCTTTTCTATCATATCATGATCTTTCTAAAGTAATTTCAAGCTAGCATTTCTACATTTTACAAAGTATCTAGCTGAAACTGTTGTAGAATATTTTTAATCAATTCCATTAACAGACACAATATGAATCTGCAACCATTTTTCTATACTTACGGTGTAATCTCTTGTAGTTCATGGATATATCACAATTCTTTTTGGGATGATGGGATAGGTTATTTGATGTCTCCTAAACTTGTCAACATAAACATTCAATCGAGATCCACCCTTGCATGTTTTCTACACAACAACATATATCCTTTGTCCCTTTAATTTCTGCTTAACTAACAAAACCCATTCATGTTGAGTATGATTTGAAAAACACATCCAACTACCTTATCACTTTATGGCTTAGCATAATTCAAATGTTTCTTCACAATTTGAAACTATAATACTATAATACTCTGTTAAATTAGGTTCTCATTGTACATTCTTACATAAATATTGTAAGTCTTATATTTGGAAGATAACATTTGCAAAGATAGGATAATTTCATATAAATGCCTAAGGATTGGGGGAATATGTTCCTAAATTGGAATAATAAATACCCTATAACCTTTATCAATCATCCACTACTCAAAAGAACTTGGGTAGCTCAGAAAGGCATCCTAAGACTTATGATGTGATTTTACCTTATATACAACATTGTTATAAATGCATCATCTAGAATTCTAGCAATAGGTCACCATTTGCGACATGTTTGTGACTTTTTCCTCAAACATTTTTTGACATTTCATTTTTATCAAACCATTGTGATGGTAAACAAGATAATCATGAAGGTGAAAGGAATTCAATGAACATACACAATTCAAACAGGAAGAGGAATAAGGAGAGGCATGATCAACATAAGATACCTCATCAATATCCCGTGGAGATACAGTGTGGTTTCATTTGAATAAGAATCAATTCCAATGCCCAAGGAATCCAGAGCCTTGTTGAGATCATTTCCCTCTCCCGAAATTTCCCTCCCCTTTCTATTTTCCCAAATTATTTTCTCCATTTATTTTCCCTCTTCTATACTTACATGTTTTTCACTTTCCCTTTTTCCCTTCTACTTTCCCTTTCTCATTCTATACTTAGTCATTTTTTTTAGAACGACGAGTTCCTAGGTTGGCAGACATGTGGATCCTCATCCCCATCCACACCATCAAATAACTAGTTTGACCGACCACCGCGCTATCCCATACTTAGCTGATTTTTCAATCACGGGTTCTCAAGTTGGCAGCGTAGAACTCTCATACCCCATGTTTTGTGATATAAATTTTACATCCAAAAGTTTTGTGATCTACATTTTGAACCCTAGACTCCCTAAACATCCAAGTCTCATTCCTCCTATGATGAGTCCGTCTAACCACCGCGCTATCCTATACTTATCCTATTTCCAACCTTTTGCAGTCATGGGTTCATGGGTTCCTAGGTTCCTAGGTTCACAAAAGTCTCAAATCCTATTTCGCTCCGATCCATCCTCACCACCCCCATGATCTTCCTAATATTCATTTAGTATGCTTTAAATTCTAACAACTCATCATGTAGGTTTTTAAAGATTTTCATTTATAAACGAAGGGATCGAGGAGATCTCCTATTAAAACACATTAAACCAGGATTTACATAGGATTATATTATCCCTCTCAAGCGTTCATTTCAAACATTATATGGGGAAAAAGAAAATTTTCGTCAACTTATGGAAACAACTTGACAACATTTCTGTGGAGATACATTGAACATTTTCAGGCTTGAGGACTATATATTTAAGTGGTCTAGAGCATATTATTACTACTCATCTCCTTCTACCCAGAAGGAAGTAATATGGACGTCTGGAATTGCACGCGCAGGTTGTGTCCCGGAAGTCTTTGAATGTAAGGAGTTGGTTGCTTGGTGTGCCAAGAGATGTATTCCAAACCAACGGATCATTCAATTGTGGGATCATTCCCTTATCTCTCCATCACGTCAGTTATTTCATAAGATGTTGAGACTTCCCAAGCCAACGCTTACCTTCAAGGGAGAAGATTGCAGAGAATTATTAAAGAAGCATGACAATGGGTTGGACCTCTTACCTGAGTTCCTGGAGAACCCAGTGGCCATTCCCAAGGACATCATGAGATTGCAGGTTATCTCATTCAAAAATCATTTATGGGAAATTGCTTGGATTTTCATGAGGATAATAGGACAATAAACTACAACCAACATTTCCCCCATGATTATTTACATTTTATACTTTATGGTCAAGGAAAAAGACATCTTCGATTAGGGAAAGTTGATTTCCTTTGAAATCTCTTCCCAATTGTCAAAATACAAGAAGGAGAAGAAATTATTTATGTCATCTTATTTGGCTTTCGCGATAACACATTGTTGTCAGTTTCCGAGATTATCTGTGTGTAAGAAGGTAAACTATGAATTTGACCCAGTAACATTCTGGTATCAAACATTATAGAGGAACAAAGCCTCCCAATATTTTTATGAAGTTTTTAATGATTTTGTCTCAGTTTTTAAATGCTTGTTATTTGGAAAGGATGCTCCTCAGATGTCTGGCCTGGGGAGTAAGTTCTTGGATAGGAAGGGGACACTGGAAAAAATGGAGAATTACAATGTCATAAGAATTTTCGATTCCAAGGAAAATCCTTCCTTCCTTCCATGCCACATATCTGACAAAATGTTTTTTAATGAAATAGCAAGGTAGTACAAACTAGCTGTATTTTTTCCATGAAAAGAGAAAAAATCAATTCATACCTATGCCATGGAAAGTTGGGTCCTTAATATTCATAAATATTAACAATATTGATGAATTTGTAGGCCATTTCCATGGCCTGAATCTAAGATATGTCGAAAGGGTAAAAGGGTTTGACCCTAGCAGAATGTTTGTAGAACATCTACTGGCTGGATTCAACAATTATTTTATTAATTATATTCTAAATGAAGATGAATATAATGACTCATGCACACCTTCTCATGAAACTTGTGACCTAGAAACAATTCTCAACACCAATGAGTCATACAAATAGAAAGGAAAAGGTCCCGGCGAGAAGAGTGCCCAATCCCCAACTGTCACTCCAAAGAGTACAACATCTCGAAGAAGTTCTCCAATGGCAAACCAAATTAAGAAAGAGACCCACATTTCTTCAGGCAGAGGAGGATATAAGAACCCTCCTTCGGGAAAAATTAAAAGTTCCCATAAACTTCCCTTGAGTAAGAAAAGAAAAAACATTGTGTAAGAAGAGGAGGGACCTCGAGTCGAAAGCGATATCCGCGACCTCTCCCTAGAGGATATGGAACTCAATATTGTCATCAAAAAAGTGTTCCCCAACGTTGATCAGCCTGAGGAAATGACTCACCAGAATCCTCTGATGGAAATAATTGAGAGTGAGACCTTCGATGAAGAAGAGTCTTTGTATTTTAGAGCATTGCTTTTGACAGTGAATCCAAAAATTTAATTGTTGAGAAAAGAGATGTAAATAATAAAAAGTGTCAATCTCATTTAGAGGTTAACCTACGGAACATGTGTCCTTCCCAAATTTCCCAAATTCACCGAGAAACTAGAGATTCTCTAGATGATTCTATTGGAGGCCTTGAAGAAGAGAACACCAAGTTAAAGGAAAGATTCAAAGAATTGGAAGATGATTTGATGCCTCTTCCAGTGCTTGCTAGTCTTTTAGAAATAATTGGTCCTACCACACCTGCAGAAAAAATTAAAGGATCTTCAAGCATGCTCACATCATCCAGGGGCTATGTGGAGAAGACAATTAAGAAAATAATGGAATTAATTACAGAGGCTTGGGAAATGTCAAAGAACATGGTCTCTTTTGGAATGAGGGCACATGCCTTCCATGAATATTTACAGGACGATTTAAAAAATGAAGAAGGTTTTTACCTTGATGTGGTCATACCCTTCGGTTTTAAATTTACCAATATGACAGAGTTGAGAAGAAGAGAAGAGGATTTCCCTTCTCCGAACCGGATTAAAAAACTGAACGCATGCTCAAAGGAAAATGTTAAAAACTTGAATATCAGTGTCCAAGTATGCAACCAAGCCATAACAAGGAGAGAATAATTATTCAAAAGAATGACTAAAATAGACCTAGCTAGAAGCACCAATGAGGTCCAAGACCCAAAATTTATTCTCAACTCATTGTTCATAACCAAGCAAGCCTTTGGCGAATGAGTTGAGTTGTTTAAAGGGTTATCATTTGAAAATTTCTATGGAATTCTTGAGTATAGTGAAGATGACGTGGAGAACTAGCTAGTGGATTACTCAATAAAACATAAAGATATTGAAGAAGCTTTGTGTAATATTTCCATTGATTTAAGGGAGTTGGAGGGTGATATTTCACTATAAAAATCTGGCATGAAACCAACATGGCACCAATGAGAATCTATATCAAAGAGGTTTAAAAAATCTATCGACAAACTGACTAATGAAGGGAAAAAAGAAGTTGGGACGATTCCTGTAACCATCAATGAAAGCAATAAAAGGACATCAGAAAGCAATTGAAAAAGAAGAGATACCAGCACAGTAAGCTCATACTGATCACATCCTTCCTTCTTTACCGAGTTCTTCATCCAATTACTCCACCTCTTTAAATATAAAGGTTTAACCGAAGATTGATAATTTCCTTTTTCTTTTTACCAGGTCTTATTGTCTACCACTGCCCACTTTCTTCCTTCTACAAACTTCATTATTATATATATTTTCTTTATGGTATGTGGGAGCCCCAATCTCATTCTTTATGACAAACACATTTAAATTTCAGAGAATATGTAATGCACTATATATTTTTTAGAAATTACAAGAGAGCTATTTTGGAAACAATCTAGACTGTACTTTGTAACCCAATACTTTGTAACCCAGTTTTTTGAATATAAAGTATTTGAGGCTGATCTGTCGTTATCTTTATTTGAGATTCCCATGTATCACTCTGTCAAAGTTATCTTATGCATGTAGATCATTTTCTTTTTATTTTTTATGTGATCAGAAATGTTTAGCCCTACTATGATGGATGTAAGGAAATTTTTTTTATTTTCTTTAAATTTGTGAATGTGTGTGATTCCCGGTCCACTCTCAGGAACATTACATAAAATAAAATAAAATAAATTATGTTTCTCTATTTTACATTCTTTTGATTACCATAATGGACTTCTATAAAAGTCCCATATCCTGAAGACCTCGAGTCCCATGAAAATCATAACATAGGAGTACCACCTCTATAAAAACGCAGGGAGATTTATATCCTCGTGAGGTTGCGATTTCAGTCCTAACGGATTCAATAATCCTATTAGTCTTGKTCAATGACCATAGAGGTGATCATGCAATGGAAGTGCCTAAATCCATTCAATGCTAGGGCCYTACAAAAGGCCTCCTTTATACAAATATTAAATGGTGTTTGTCCTTCCATTGTTTTATCCGTTGACTTTATAAATCTATGGCTCTTGTCCTCCAAGTTTATTTAATTAAACTATTTTACAATTCATCCACATTCAAAMTCTTATAGGAACAATCCTTTTTTTTCAATATTAATGATACAAAACAATATTTCTCATATTATCATTCATTTTTCCTTGTGTCCCTTTTTGTTAGGTAAATATTTTATGGGGGTTTGAGCATGTACTCTATTTTATTCAAACTTTGGAAATAACCCTTCATAGCTCCAATTTGGCTTCTAGTGACTCTTGGATGAATGAGATTTCAACTCTCTTTCACTTGATTTTAGGTGCACAAACTTGGGTCATTTTATCTCCTTCAAATATTTGACTTGAAAATGCAAATTTTCTTCATCTATCTTTGGATTAATATGGTTCAATTATGCAAGAGGAATAATCCTTAAATTCAATAGTTTTGGTGCCTAGTTCATCCTCACATCTTTCTTTATTTATTCATTTCTTAATCTACCCTTCAATCTTGCAACAAAATGTACAAAACAAAAATAAAAAGTTTCATAGCTTTTTGGATGCAAAACATTCATGAGAAATTCATGTTTTAGATCCATGTTAATAAACCAAAATTTGACAAAAAGGAAATGAGAGCCATTTAAAATCATTGGCACAACAATATTTTCCAAACCCACAGTTATCTTAGCTTAAAAGTATACAAGCATGATTTGTTTTTTGGAGTAAGTAAATTCAAGTATGTGAAATGTAACTAGGCTTGCTTCAAATCAATCATCAACTTTCCATGAATCTTACAATTTAAAACTAATGAGTTATTTTCTATGCAATGGAAAAATAGATAAAAAATATCTTTCAAGGAGAATCTTGCATTTAACATGAACTCTTGAATTTAACCATGGAGACATAAAGCACTATTCACTTATGCACACAAAAGTTCTTTTTTTAATCCTTCATTTCATTTTAATCCTCTCATAATCAATCAATGAGTGATTTAATTTATGTTTCATCCATGAATTTATAAAGGTTTGAAATCTCCCTTATCACATAATAAACAAGGAGTTCATGTGAAATACAAAACTTGAAGTAAAATGGAAGTTTCAAAATTCATTTTGCAATCTCGCTTCCAATTCAAAATCAATTTGAAAACTATGTTTTCTTGTATGTGCAATGTCTTTATTTGTCTTTGTTGGTTCATGCTCATAGTTTGTGGAAGAAACTAGTTTTGATGAGTTGAAAAAAATAACATTTTTCTCCACAAAATAAACTTACCTCTTGTACCTTTGGTCTCATAAACCAACACTATGTGGAGCATAATTTATATTTACAAGCAGAAAAAAGTAGATTTAAATCATCCTTCTATCAAATACATGTGGCTAAAAGTTACCATGGCTGAGAGAACAATCTTAGATTCAAAAACAAGAGTTGAACATGATGAAATTGAACTTTCTATGCATGTATATGAGGGCTAAAAATGTAATTTGTAAGTGTGATTGTGATGACAATCTTGGTTTTTTTCACGAGGGTTGAAAATGCAAACTCCAAGATTGAGCATGAGAATTCAAAATCCATGTCAATAAAGACTAAAAAGAGAGATGAAAAATCAATTTACAAGCAATCCCAACAAAAGAGATAAAGATGCATATTTAGACCTTATTGGAAATCACTCTTGGAAAGAGATGAAATTGTATTTTTATCCTTGCAAAGAGAAAGTGGAAAATTCAGATTTCAAGGAAGAACAAAAAATGACTTTTGCTTAACAATCCTCAAGCATGAAAATGTAGGAATGCGTAGAATGAAAATATTCTAGTTTAATGGAAATTTCGATAGTAATTTCAATTCCATTGCCTAAACCCTCCTTGAATTTGAATTGAATTCATAAAGTTGCATGCAATAGTTTTCTTTGGCTTGGTTTGATCATGCTTTCTATGAACATGCAAAATGTTTATTTTAATTCTCAAGCTTGTAATTTACATTAAAAATTACCATTTGAGATGTTATGTGATTGATCTTGCATATATTACTTTCTTATAATCATTTATAATAAATAAATAAAATAGAATGCATTAGTGTTGTAACCCCACAAGCTCGAGGAAGCTTCTCCAAACTAGATATAAACAAGCAATGGAGTAGGAATCACATTTCAATTGGTCATCTTAAGTGGTCCTTCAAAGAAGGTTCAATTTGAGATCAACTTTCAAATGAGATCTTTTTAACATGCATAAGATTATGATCAAATTGAAAAATGGGAATTTTGGCTATTATAAACATGTATGCATTGAACTATCATGAAAACTTCAATAAGAAATTCAAACCTTCATGTTGCAAGAACTATGAAAAACACATTTTTATTTCAAAAAGAATGAAGACTAAAAAAACAAAATATGCATGAGAACGATATTTAATAACTCAAAAGAGAGATAAGAATGCAACTTTAAGATTCAAAAGATAGTCTCGAAATGTAGGTTTCATGTGAGTGGATGAAGGATGGATATGTACATTTCAAGATATGAAAAAAATAGAGGCTTTTGTTTTTAACATGAGGGATGAAAATGCCATCTCAACATTGAACATGAAATATGGAAATGAAAATTTTTACTAAGCCTAGAAGACAAAGATGTGACTTTGATTTCTAGGCATGCCAAAAAGTGGGCTAAAATTAGCTTGATCAAACTCAACAAATAAAATTGAGAGTTGCAAACTTAAACAAGGGAAACTTGAAAGATGCATTCTCAAACTTGCAAAAGTGAGATGAAATTTGCATTTCCAATTATCAATGGAGAGCTGTAAATTACATGTCAAAGCTTAAAAATATTTGCAATGAACTCTCAATAAAGCAAGGAAGAGATGGAAATTGAATGTTTAAATATGAAAAAGATTGGTGAAAATGCATGTGCAATTCCAAGCTCATTCCTCTTCATATTTGAACACTAATATGAAAAATATCCTCTAGAAGTTAGCATAAGCATTGAAGCTTGTATTCTTGGTTTATTGGCTCTCATAGCCTTCAAAAAATGCAAATTTCAGCAAAGCATTAAGGGTATAAACATGGGAAAAAAGCACGTGAAGAATTTGTTTTGGCCATTTATCCTCACACACTTGTTGTGAATCAACAAATAGAAGATCTAGTACCAAATCCTTAAGCTAAAAATCAATTTATGTTAATCACTTATGTTATTAGTCTTGCAACACTCTCTTGATTTTGTTGTTACCATCTCTACAGAAGCTAAATTCCCTATTATGTAGTAGACATATTTTGGTTTAGTTCATATTTTTTTTATGGTCTTATCAATTTTGAATTGGCAAAGTGCCCTGTAATGCAACAACTTTTAGGACTATTTCAGGATGTTAGTTGCTTCTAGGCTAAACAATGAAACATGTTTTGTTTGACTTGGTTTTATTATTATCTATTTTGAACTATTTTAAACCGAATACATGAAGTTTAACACACACACACACACACACACATATCCTCCTTTTCTACTATATCAATATACAAGAGAGAGAGAAAAACAATTGGCAAAATCACAACATAGATAATACAGGTAATTTAATGTAAATGTTGGCAAATTCACAAGATCAATAAAGCTTGAAAAGTGGTTACTCATCATGTTGTATAAGGGTTATAGGGACCAAATTAACCAATTTGGAATAAAGTACCCACTACCGAAAACCTATTATCTATATATGCATTTGACCACATATATACCCCCACTAGGTTTAGATAATAGCTATATTTCAAAGCTCTAAAGTTATACAATTTACTAAAAAATAAAAATCCCAAATTGACTCGAATCTCGAAAAATGATCCTAGAGAGTGTAGAGTAGTTTGTATTCTCAATGGGATACCCTATTTTGAAGAATGACCCATTCTTGAGAAAATAAAATCTGCAATGGTGCCTTTTAAGATAAGGAAAAGACCTGACTAACCCCTTCTTAGTGGAGATGGATTGATAAAAAAAGAGACAGCCTCTTTAACCCCCATAGAGCCAAATTTCTCCTAACACTTACCTTATGACAACGGTATTGAAGTCTTCAAATATTGAGATGGGAAATGGATGGAGGACCCCTATTACATCATCGTTCCCCTAACACTTTACTCTCATGATATAGAAATATTCCCCTTACAAGGATGATCCATAAATGGTAAGCCTATGGCCTTTCCATTTCGTCAACATGGATATTTGTGGAATTAAATGTAATTCTCCGTATCTTTTACAACACACACTCTTCATCATAGTTGATGCAAAAAAAAATCATCATCATTATGGGTGGTCTACTATGGACGTGTTTAAAAATACCCATATCAAGATCTTATATCACTCCAATGATAAAAAATTCATAACAAAGCTACTCATTTCTACCCAAAATGTCAAGAATATTTTTCCAGATGTTTATAACAACACTCTGAGGATAGAAACTGTGTGATAAATGGAAAATCTGATGGATTCCAAAGAAATTATGCCACCATTGGCTGATATATTTTTTTTGGATAATCTTTCTTTTCTTAATGCAAAGATGAAATAGATACAATACAAAAAATAAAATAATGGAGGCTAACTAATCCTCAAATTAAAGACAATCCCAAATATTGAATGAGTATGAAGGTTAGTTCTATGTTGGCACAGGGGCAAACCCAGGGTTCAATGTTTCAACAATGCACCAACAAAACCCTAACTACCGGCCCTTTCGGCAACACCTGCAAAGCAGATGAAGTCTCACCCGCGGTAGAGGTAGGGCAGGTTGTAGGACTCAGGTGTCTACAATCTAGCTGGGACATGGGTATGTGATCACAATACTTAACAAAGAAATTAGCCAACAACATGCATTAAGTTATGATTCTTATTCACATCACAGATTAACCCTTAAATACATAACAACATTGTAATAAACAGATCAAACACTTCTAAGAACTTAGCATAATCTCAGATCTAACATTCATTCATATCATAAAGCACTAAGAATTCATAGATCTATCTATCATATATCAAGAATAGTGCACTAAGAAAATATATACATAAACACCATGAACAATATTGCACAAAGGACATCGACATAGGATGTACGTGGTTCACCCCAGTGTGGGGCTACTTCCACCAAATCTTCTTCTTATTTATTAGGCCCCTTCAATCTTCTTACAGCCACAGAGCCACAGATCTCACTCTGCACTGGACAGGTGATCTGCACACGACATTCTAGATCCACCTTCCTCAAAATTAGTTCATGACACAAATCCTTACATAGTCACTTGCACTTAGCTCTGCAAGTCTTAACATACTCTAGTCATGCACTAAGCCAATGACCTCTTGAAATAAGCCGATTATAGTAACTGTAACTACTTCTTACATCCTTAGCTACTTATTTATATGTTACAAAAAGTCCCTAGACATGGGTAAAACCATGGGACGACATCCCATACCCGTTATAAAAACCCGCAAAATGGGCGAGATCCCGCGATCTCCTCTTCACCTGGGTGTTTTGTCTTCGACCATCATGTCGAATTCCCAAAAATGGTCAAACACGACCAATGTTTACTCAAAACTTGGTTGAGGGCCAACATTCCCCCAACACTCACTTGTGACTTGTCCCGAGTCACTCTGAACTGGGAAACTCTGCTTCAAAGGCCTCAAGCTTAGCTCGAGCTGCCTCGACTTGCTTCTTCGCTAGAGCCTCCTGCTCGGTGAACTCTTGAATTACTTGCTCGGTGACAAGACCTTCTAGGCATTGTTATACTATTGCGACCACCTGTTCCAATTGTGATCCTTGTCCCACGATCTCTTCAAAAAGTGTGCAAGATTCATCCTGCATCGGCTGGAGTCTCTATGTCACTTCCATAACTCTGCTCTGGATGGAGGTGACCATTTGATGAACTGTGTGCTTCTCCTGCGACCTCTTCATATTTTCAATTGCAGTAAGCAACTTCATCTGTGCTTGCACTGTAGAAACCTTCTACTTCGCCTCTTGGAGCTATGCTTCCAATCTCCTCATCTCTGGGTCTTCTGCAAGGTGTTCATAGGTCTGTGCACTACAATCACTCAATTGATTACATTCTAAATCCAACACCCTGATTATTTATACTACACTTCTGGAAGTTTCTTCCCTCTAATCCCACACTTCTTGTGGAGTTCTCAGCGCTACTTGGATTTCTAGCTCTACTACTCTTACATGAAGCTACTAAATGGCCTTAGCGAGATTCCCCACTTAGCTCTCGACAGTCTCGTCTTCCATATGTGCTAGGCCAGACACAGAGTAAAGTGCTCTAGTCACTGCCTCTCTAACCCCCATTTGCTCTGCAAGCAACTGTTATTTTTGTTTCTGGATCTTCTCTTTGTCCTCCTCGAACTTCGCTCTAATGTCATCTCTCTCTCGTTGCGCAACCTGAAGTTGCTCTAAGGCCTCCTCCTTTTCTTCCTTCAATGCCTCTGTGGCCTGCTCCTTTTCCTTTCAATATCGATGAAGTTGAACCTCTATCACATATGCTAACCTTCTCAAATGGGTGGGCTCATCTCCCAATTCTACATTCTTTGATGATGATGACGCAGTAGACTCTGCGCACCTCAAGTAGAGGGCTTGTTGTATGTCCTTCAATTCTTTCTTGATTCTGTCGTAGAGTGTCTCCTTCTTTGCTTCATGTCTCTGCAAGATATCCTTTCAGGAGTCTTCTACAGCTGTGATGATGAATTGGATATCATCCACTGTGAGTACGTTATGTGACTGAGGCTTATTGGCTCATGATTTATTTCGTGCTGAGGGTTTCTATGAAGAAACATTCCTTTTCTTTGACGTCTCAGCCTCTGTAAGGGGATCCTTTGGCAGTGTAGCTTTGTCTTTTTATTGCTTTTCTTCTTCCCCTTCATCGTCTTGGTTTACTTTGTCCCCTCCTCCTCCTGCAGGTGAGTCAGGTGCAGTGTCCTCCGATGCGTTGTCCTTCTCCTCGTTCTCTATGTCCTACAATTCCTCCTTTTTATTCTTTTTTTATGCGTTTCTCTGTCCATCATACTCAATCCGGGTGACCAAAGGACTTCCGATGATATCGGGGTCAGAGAGTTCTGCATCTCTGACCAATACAAGGAATTCAGTTGGCCATTCCTTGGTTATCTCCTCCCTGTCTTCGTCAGTCAATTTGTAGTACGACTCCAACTCCTCTTTAGTTTCGTCCCTGCACACAGTGATGTAGATGAAGTGTCGGTCGGCACAGAACTTTGCTAGTGGTTTGTACGTATGCAAAGTGTTATGGGTAATTCATGGAAATGATTTGATGGTGTGCTTGAGCTATAGGTAGTAAGCGTCGAACACCACATTATATTACCATTGCTTCACCATATCGCTCGTATACCACAAGGTGGTAAACCTCGTGGCCAATGGTTCTAATGGCCCGAATTTTGTTAATGTCACTCCCTCCGACATCTCTCAAGTGACAAATTCAATGAGAATAAACAACCAATTGAAGTGAAATCCATAGCCTTGGTCCTGCACCTCTCGAAATTCCTCCAACTCGTTGATGAGGTAGCTCACCCAATTCATTTGCATCCCTATTAAGCCCTAATATTGGCTCATTACCCCTTAATTGGGGCATATTACATTAGTAATGTTATTTTATTTATGTTGGATTTATTCCATTAGTTGTAATTATACCTCCTAGTCTTCTCTATATACCAAGGAGACATTTTCATTTGGAGCCATCTTGTACTTGAACATTTATGTGGGGTAAAAGGAGGTTTCCCCCTTGAAGAGGCTTATTATCTGAAATTGTCTTTTTTTCAAGGCATTGAGTACTTATTCTGAGGTTTTTTTATGCTATATTGATATTTGGTTCTTAACATATGGTATCAGAGCTCAAGGTCTTGAGGTTTCGCTGCTACATCTGAGACACATTGGCATTTTTGCTATAACGTTTTTTCTACAATGTTTCAGAAGAAACGACTTAGAGGATATTTAGGAGACAGATCAAGGTACATTGGGTTAAAATGTTATCTCCTGAGGCCTTATAATTTCGGATATACAACCTATGAAAAATAGGGTTATGGAATCATCCTGAACTGATTCATTGCAGAATTTTCACTATAAAACATTTTCTGTAATTTTTTAGACCCTGAAGTCTGAAATATATTCACAGAAATTAGTAAGGTATTTGTGGTAAAATGTTCAGCTTCTGGGTCATCTTACATTTGTAGATACACCCTGCGGAAGATAGGGTATATGACTAGTCCTATTGACTAGTCTCAAGAAGGTGTTCCAGGTAAAACAATCATAACTTCTTCCTAGAGTATCCAAATTGAGTGAGACTGGTTTCATTGGATAGTGGATAGTCTGTAGTGTTTCAGGTACGATTTTCAGAATTGTATATCAATTAATCTGTGCGGGGTACGCTATACAAGTGAGATCTCCTGGAAAGGCCAAAAATCATCAAGTTGTGGGGAAGTTACCATAAATTCCACTTGGCATATACAATTTTGATCATACCTATGGCATTTCACATAAGAAATATTAGAGAACTACATAAAATAAAGTTTCATACCCAAAAGGGCCGAAACTTGGGAGATACAACAGAAGAAAGATTGTCTAGCAGAACCACCTCAAAATCAAGGTTCAAAAGTGATACTTGGCCAACATCCCACCCAAAAAGGGAACTTATACACCAAATAAGCCTCCAGAAAATCCTACTTGGACTCTTGATGAAGGTGAAGAAATGTGTAGGGACATAAATGATTTAAAAAAGAAGACAATAATAAAATATGAACTACAAGAGATGGAAGTTAAGTTGGAGGAAATAAATACTAAGATGGATGGTTTAAGAGAGGAGATCATGGAAGTATTGAAAAAAATCGTAATAGAGAAGACACTTGAAAGTGAAAATTCATCCCATGAAATTCATGACGAGAACACAAGGAAGGTGAATCAAGAATGGAGAAACCCCAACTTTGGGTTGAAGACCAACCATGTTCCTAAGATTGATATGAGAAAGTTTGATGG
>ML807246.1:108993-120617 GCA_009831015.1 Picea engelmannii
CTCAAAATTATGCGGGACACTGTCATGACTAATCGCGCCAGCCAAAGGCGGGATGTAGTCAGGAAAGACCGACGGGATCTGCTTCGCGTTCACCAGATTGTCGCAGTTATTGCTTCTCTTCTCAGTCGTGGTTTGGCTAGACTGATGTCCAGTCAAGGGGGATTCTTGCAATCCTCCCTTCGATGACTCCTGTATACCTACAGACATGATTTTCTCAGCCAGAAGGTCAATCAAGATCTCTTCTATAGATTTCTCTACTGCGTTAAGGTCACTCGAAATGCACTCTTGTAATCAAATAACTTGGGTAGACGAATGGACACTCAAGGTAATCAAATCAATGGAGAGGTCTAGACAATACAAAGAGATATGTGATCAATTCTATGTTAGCTCGAATATCTCAGGTTGCAAAAGAGGTCCCGGTGCGACATTCGATGAATTAAATAAGCAACGTCGTAACAGATTCCTTCAACATGTCAAAATGACTTAATCAATATGAATCCATATGTTATGGCATGGTCTCAATGGTCCAATGTTGATCTCTTTGGAAAAAACTATGTTTCTAACCATTTCGGAGTGTCATTCTAACGGTCGGGATGCCTCCAATAGTCATATAGCTTCGTCGTGACAAAGTGTCATTCTACGTTGTTCTACTATTCTGGCGAGGTTCAAGTTTGGCAAGCCTACTTTTTGCGAAGTCTTCTATGGAACTTCCCGCAGTTTTTCCAACTTTTCTTTCTTCTTACTAAGCTTTCTTGCCATCTTTCCTGTGATCTGAGTCTCTAGATTCCTCTTTCCATTTTTATTCTTATCTTCCCCTAGTAAAGTGACTTTGCACTGCTGATGTTTTTTCAAATATTCGAGTGTAATACATCTTCTCTTATTATTTCCATCGTAGATACACTTCTTTCCATCATGGAAAGGTTCTTCAGGCCTTCTTGTGTTCTTTCAACCTCGAAAATTGACTCTCTTGCCTTCTGTTGCTTCAAATTGTCCTCTTGTTCTTCTATTAGTTGTGTTATTTTCTTGGCTATGAAGTCCCTTAATTCTTTCTTTTTTTTGTTTTGTAGCTTCTTCCTCTACTTTCTTTCATATATGATCTTTCTCAACCCATGTCTTTCCTAGCAAAAGTGTAAAAGGGGCGTTTTTCTCAACAAACTTAATAACTTCAAATTCCTCTTCCGTCGATGTTCCATGAGAAATCATAGGTACATTAGTAATTCTTCCACATAGGGTTATCATCTTTCCTTTAAACAATCATATCCTTCCCAATGAAGGAATCATAGCAGGCCTTCCCAAAATTTCCCAAGTTCTTTCTGGCATGATATTCACATGTGTTTCCTCATCTAAAACATAGTCTATGTCGAAGTCTCTTATTCTTGTTTATATGCATGGCTTTTCTTTTAATATCTTTGGTAAACTGATGTCCCTGTGACCATTCAATGTTTCTTTCATCTGTAATAACAGTCTCTGATTATTTCTGGTTTCCTAACATATCCTTAGTCCCTTGACCTTATTCATAGTTTTTTGGTCTCATGTTCATCTTTTCAACTTTAGCAATCATTCTAGGACAATCCAAAACCTCATGACCAACAACTTTACAACAAAGACAAATATGACCTATACCAGGGAATTCCTTAGCAAGATGTCTCGATCTTTTGCAGTTATAACATAGTGTCAATCCTCTCTTCCTTTTAAACTATCCCTAACCTTTTTTGTACTACGCATTGGGATCACAGTGAGGGACCTGCAATCTACAAAAATTCTTTCTAGGTTCCTGCATCCACTTATTAGTCCAAAAATTCTTTTTATGCATAGGAATAACATGTCTTTCACTATCTCTATCAAATCTATTCATATCAACTCTTTGTTCTAGCTATGCCCTAGTTTTCAGACTAGGACAAAATCTATCGAACATACCTAGATACTTTCAAAGAAAAAATTTCCACTTATCTTACCTTTACCATAACACAAAGATTTAATATGTTACCTCTTTTCTTCAGATCCGGTTCCTTTCTTAGCACAGAGTTCCACAAGTCAAGTAGAATATTGTGCACTACAACAACAGATCTACGCACAAAGATTTCTCTTTTCTTCAGTTCCCAGCAATCACAATTTCAAGTCCCAGCAACAAAACCATTTTTTTGCATAGGGGCAGACCCAAGGTTCAACGCTTCAACAACTCACAAACAAAACCCTAACTACTGACCCTTTCAGCAACACCTGTGAAGTAGATGAAGTCTCACCTGAGGTAGAGGCAAGGGGGTTGCAGGACTCAGGTGTCTACAACCTAGTTGGGACACATATCTGTGATCACAATACTTAACAGAGAACTTAGTCAACAATACGCATTAAGTTATGATTCTTATTCACATCACAAATTAACCCTTAAATACAGAACAACGTTGTAATAAAAAAATCAAACACTTATAAGAACTTAGCATAAGCTCATATTTAACATTCATTCACATCATAAATCACTAAGCATTGATAGATCTATCTATCATATATCAATAATAGTGCACTAAGAAAATAGATACATAAACACCATGAATAATATTGCACAAATCACATCAACACGGGATACACGTGGTTCACCCCAGTGTGGGGCTACGTCCACCAACTCTTCTTCTTATTTATTAGTCATAGATATCACTCCACACTGGACAGGTGATCTGTGCATGGTGCGCTAGATCCACCTTCCTCAAAACTAGGTGACAACACAAAGCCTTACACAATCACTTGCACTTAGTTCTACAAGTCTTAACATACTCTAGTCGTGCACTAAGCTAATGACCTCTTGCACTAAGCCGATTCTAGTAACTGTAACTACTTCTTACACCCTTAGCTACTTATTTATACACTAAAAAAATGGCCTATACATGGGTAAACCCATGGTTCAACATCCCATACCCGTTACATAAACCCTAAAAATCCAAAAAGCCTGCAAAATGGGTGATATTTCACGATCTCCACTTTGTCTGGCGCTCCGTATTTGACCAGCCTATCAAAGTCCCAAAAATGGTCAAACACAATCAATGTTTCCTCAAAACTTGGTCGAGGGACAACATTTTATGAGACCATCATTGTGCAAAGGAGGATCATCCAATATAATTCAAAGTATTTATAATTTTTGGAAGGTATGTATCAAAATATTGGAGGAATAATTGGTTGAAATGCATAGGCGAATTCAATAATAATAGGGTATCTTGTTTGAAAAAATCTCTTGTTACAATCAACACTTTTCAACTGGTTTCCTAGAAAACCTCACCAAGTAAATAATACATCACTTTGTAATGTGATCTATAATGGATAAGCCTTCTATTTAAATCACATAACATTTACTTACCTTATGTTTCTCTGCTTGCACTAGATTTGGGGGGCTTATCAACAACCTACAAAACCAAAAATGTTAAATGGATTAATGACATGACATGAAAGAATTCTGGAAATGTATTGAAAAGGATCAGAGAAAGAGATAAGTGTTCACCGCTAGAACCTCACTGCATTGGGAACTAATTGATTCTAGAATCTATAAAATTTCAAGTTCAATCATGTTAACCCATTCAACAACCTCTGGAGTGCTCACGAACTAGAAAAACCTATACAATACAAAGAATTGTCCACAGAATTGATGAGAACATGCATAATAAAGCTTCAACTTGAACCCAATGCACATATGGAAGTATCCCATATGATTTATACCATATGGGAGGGAAAAATCCCTCCTATAAATCCCCTTGTTTTTTGGAAATCATGAGAACAAAAGATTGTAGCTTCCCATACCATGATATTATGGCGAATTAAACCATAAACCCTGATTTATACCAAATGAGAGGGTGGAGTTGCTACCAGAAATTCCCATATTTCTGGAAATTGGGCGAATGGAAGCTTATGAATCCAAATTTCATGGGATATATATATATATATATATCCTCTCTCCCTCATAAAAACCTAGGCTAACCCTCTATATGAATTTTCTTTTAAAATAAATTAGGGGTGAATGACAAAAGTTTTAAAAAGTCACTATAATACAAAAAAAAATCTCAATAAAAATTTGGAGGTCCTTTAATTTCTCCCATAAACGAGATTTCACCCAGAAAATATTCCTTGATTCTCACCACATAAACATATTTCACTTGAACCACCAAGTCATCCAACTTCCCTTCAAATAACACATCACAAGAATTAGGAAATGTAAGAACTCGAAACCATCCATATTTTTCCAACTACATCCTTCATTGAACCCGTGTTCTAAGTCTGTTGTCTTGGACCTTTTCTTGCCAAAGAAATCGACTCTCCAAATGAACTCCCCTTAATCACCATCCATAGCCCCATAAATATGCAATATCTTCATTGAGATACAAGGAAGATTCCACCCTCCAATTCAATAATCAATCTAAGTCCCAAACTTCACATGCAACCAATCGAACTCATCTCCAATGCCTTGTCATATCCGTACATTGGTTGTTTCCACTTCAAGGAACCATGCACCCACCACTTGATTTTCAATTCATACTGTTATTGACCAACTGTTGTAACTTTGCGAAGAGCTACCTCATTTGAAGGATGTGATCAACCCACTCGTCCAACAACCCAAATCAACTCAACTTTTATTCTCGATGATGCACAACACAAAGACGTCATGATGTAAACATGGCCAACCAATTTCCTTCTACGAAGCTACTTTAGGTCACCCTAGGTCGTCTAATACACCCAAGTGATTCACCTTACTACAACCCAAAACTACTCCCCTTCGAAATGACTTATGTGGTTAGATCTATGACAAGTCATGTAAAAAATCTTGCATTCAACTGTTTTTCCCAAGTGCTTGGTTATCCCAACGAAATATGGGCATGGTCTTAAAGGTTTGTATAATAGGTATGACACTAACTTTCATCATGAATAAAACCAATCAATTATGTACCCAAAATGTCTCTATGATCAAGTCTGCGACAAGTTTTGCGATGAGTCTGGTGATCACGCACCCTGTCTAAGTGCTTTGTCTCACCACAAACTCTACTCTTGGTCTATACAAGGTTTGAACCTAGACCAACCTCCACTACACCATTAACCAAACCTTCATCGTAACTCAGATGCAAAGTTTGCGATGAACTAGTCTGCTCCACCGAACGGTTAACCAAGTCTGGAAACCTTCTGACCAAATTGACTTCTCAATGAACTCCCTTCATACTTCTCTCTAACACCATATATCATTGAGATAGTGGTGAAGAGATCACCAACCATTCATCAAAATATGTAACTATCAAGCTTTGATACCATCTATCATGTCCCAACAGTGTACTTAGTCAAATATTTCCATCATGCACCTCTTGAGGGCATGTGACACCACGACGTTTCTCTTTTGGATGCTTGGAAACACCAAGAATACTTCAAATAGATTATGGTTTTTCACCTAGAGCATACACATACTTTGTTCTAGGCTATGGGAAAGTCACACTCCTATTCTAGTTCAAGTCTTGTATACTTAGAAAATTTTAACAATTTTAACACTTAGTAATATTTAGGCATACATCCATGAACATACGAAACCAAGAGAACAACTATGGAACAAACTAAATACATACAAAAAAATAGTGTGGGTGACATGAATTGTTCCTAACATCGGAATAAGTCTTTTTTATTATGAAAGAGTTACAATATGAGCACTACCAGATCAATTTACAACGTCGACAGAGTCACACGAGTGACATCACCTCACCAAGACACTCATATGAATATTTGTCACACAAAGAATCTATGTCGCAACCATCTTTGCAACCTCCTAGGGTGTACCTCAAATGTGCTCTGAACTATAGACTTGTTATCTCTTCATTTACGTAGAATTCAAAGATTTTAGTTCTACCTCACACATGCCTACAACAAAATGTGTTTCTATACTTCCCCAAAATCAACCCAAAAGAAGGTTTCCCAACTTTTTCCATCGAATCTACCTCAAGCAAGAAAAGGTTCTCCTATGTGGAGCAAATTGGATCCTTGAGGGGGCTTGCCTCTCTTCATTTAAGCATACCTCATAACTATATCTATCTCATTTCTCTCCTTGTCTTCGAAAACTACCTTCCTTGGTTGTGAACCCTTGTTCTCTTACAGGGACTCCAAAAGTCACCACTACAAACCGTTGTGTCTTTTAGGGGTGTCATGCCCCTTTGTGAACCCATGTGTCCAAATGAATCGTTGTGCCCCTTCTCGTTCTCGGTCGCCCAAAACAATCATCGTGCCCCTTCGCAGACTCGATCTCCCAAATGGATTTGTGCCCCTTCGCGGACCTAGTTGCCCTAATGGATCCATGCGCTTATCAACTGTTGTGCCCCTTTAGATCAGCGTGCCCCAACCTTGGTGTGCCCCTCATACTTGTTTTCCCTAATCTCTTTGTTGCTTCATACTTGGGAAAACCCCTTGACACATTTGCATGCCCAAAGAGTCTACTTGCCCAACTTAGGTGCTGGGAAACCCCAAGTTCTATCTCTTTAAGGACTTAGGCAAAGTCTCCACACCCATCTAATTGAAGACCTTACAAATATCACAATGCATTTTAATTTTATATAAAATTGTATTAAAAGTTATGTTTATATAACTTTATTACCTATTTTGATGTCATAGAAATTTCTATGATGGCTTTGGATTTTTTTATGAACTTATGAAATACAAGAGCGAGATATTTTTTTGAAGATTGTTAGAACAATTCTAAACATTTATTACATTATTCTCTTAATCCTCTTCACGTGCTTATGCTTTTTTTATTTGTTAATCTTAACTCTTCACTATTCATGTTCTATGCAATTTCATTCCATGTAAGATGTTGTAAGAATTTTCAAAACACAAAATACTATTCAGTCGACACTAAGTCAAATATATTAATCATATTTTAACACTGTCGAGGCTTGACATGTAGATTTTAATGACCAAAAGGTTTGATATGTATATTTTAATGACCAAAAGAATTTTAAGATCGTTTCACCAGAAAAGAAAAAAATCCTTTCTTGTATTTTTTTCAAGATGTGATTAATTACGTTGATAGGTATATATTTATTGTTGATAGGCATATACTTATTGAAGAGATCTAGAGTTAATGGATTTTTTAATCATATATGTGATTTATGTGGACAAGATTTAACATGCTTTGAATATTCTTTATCCTCAGAGTAAATGAAACCTCGAGTGCATCTCTTCGCCCAATGGAAAATGACACACAATTGGCATACCCTTCAACCGCTTCATTTCCATGAAAGCATAATGAGTACATGAGGCCTTGCTTTCGGGATTCTAGACACCCTATATCCCTCCTCGCGAACCATCACAAGTTTTAATTTCAGAGCATGGAGTTGTTCTATTATGATGTCTCTATATTTCTTTCTCGATGTTGTTTTTGGCCAAAGTGTATGTAAATGTTTAGAATCATCTTTTTTTTTTCCTTTAACCACCAATGTTACGAGCAGAAGTGTTTCATTTTCTAAAGATTGAATGTATGTTCTATATCTTAAATATTGTAAAATAATTTGTAATCGAAGTAAATAAAAATTTTAAAAATCAATGATTATAAGTGGCGAAATATAAAAATCAATCATTTTTATATTTTGTCAACATTAATTAAAAGATTTTATGGTTTTAATGACATTAAAAATTAGATAAAAATAAAATTATAAAAATTAATGATTAATTTAATTTAAGTATGATTAATATATATACACTAGTGTAATAATAATTAAGTAAAAATGGTTGATATAAGTTTATCATTTTTAACTTTTAAAATTTTTTAAATTAATGACATTGTTTGTGAAAACAAAAATAAAAGAAGAATAAACATAAATACAGGAAGAATATCAGAAAAATATTGGGAAATTGATTCCATATTAACTATATAAATACTATAAATTGACAGTTTTATGGTTGAGAAACAGGTGTAACTGTAAACCATTTCACTAACTAATTGCATTAACTAGATTACAATTCCTAACACTCCCTCTTAATCTCAAGGATTACATTATTAATAATGCCTAAAATTTGACCTTGAAATTGAAAAACATCTCTTCCCAAAGGTTTAGTGAAGATATCAGTTAGTTGAGCTTTAGAACCACAAAATTTGAGAAAAATGTCACCATTTTTTACGAGTTCACGAATGAAGTGAAATCGAGTATCAATGTGTTTGTTTTTCTAATGAAACACATTATTATTCGAAAAGGAAATGGTTGAGTTATTGTCACAAAAAATCGAAATAGGTTCTTTTGTCATATATCCAAAATCCATCAAAAGCCTTTTAAGCCAAACTGCATGGCATGTTGTTGTTGTTTCCGCTACATATTCTGCTTCTGCAGAAGAGATAGAAACTATGGGTTGCTTCTTAGATGCCCATGAAATCAAATTCTTTCCAAAAAGAAAAGCATAGCCTGAAGTGTTTTTTCTGTCGTCAATACTTCCTGCATAATCACTGTTAGTATAACCTTTAAGCATACTGTCTGTTGAAGCTATGTATCGCAAGCCATAAGTGGTTGTACCTGCAATGTATCTTAAGATCCTCTTACCAAATTTTCAATGAGAATACTTAGGAGATTCCATAAACCTGGAAATGTAACTTGTTGCATATGTTATGTCAGGTCTTGTAGTAGTAGGATACATAGGACTACCAACAAGTTGTTTATACAATGTGGAACTTATTACTGATCCCAAATCTTCCTTGCTTAATTTAGTGCCAAGAGCAATAGGAGTGTCAATAGGCTTACACTTTTCCATCTTAATTTTTTTCAAAACATCAGCAACATATTTTAGTTGACTAATAAATATACCATGATCAGATTGGTCTACTTCAATGCCTAAGAAATACTTCATTAATCAAATATCTGACATTTCAAACTCATTTTTCATGGCTGATCTAAATGCATCTAACATCATGTTTCCTGTGCAGATCATGTCGTCAACATAAAGACATAGGATTTACCCTGCTGATTTTCCTTGATATACAAAGTAGGCTCATTTTAGCTCCTACTGAAACCATCTTTGAGTAAATAATGATCAATCCTACTATACCAAGCTCGTGGAGCTTGCTTCAAACCGTACAAGGCTTTCTTTAATTTGTACACTCGATGCTCTTATGTTTTAACTTCAAATCCAGGTGGCTAATGAACATACACTTCTTCATTTAACACTCCATTCAAGAAGGCAGACTTAACATCCATTTGATAAATAGGCCACTTATTTTGTGTTGCAATGGCCAAAACAAATCGAACAGTATCTAATCTTGCTACAGGTGCGAAAGTTTCACCATAATCAATGCCAGGTTGTTGCAAAAAACCTCTAGCAACTAACCTTGCTTTGTGTTTCTCAATCTCACCTTTTTCATTCAGTTTAGTTTTATAAACCCATTTGACACTTATGACATTTTTATCTGCAGGTAGATCAACTAACTCCCATGTATTGTTTCTTTCAATAACTTCTATTTCATTATTCATTGCATCTACCCATACTTTTTTCTTTGCAGCTTCATCAAAACAAGTAGGTTGAGATGAGAAAAATGCAAATTGTACGACATTATCATCTTCGTCATATATATCATGCAAACTTCTCATTCTTTGATAATTATGGCCAGAATCTGAATCACTATGAGATGAAGATGAATCACTATGAGATGAAGAATCATTATGAGACGACGAACTACTTTCATTTTGAACTTGCAATCTCGGAAGACATGTTATTGATTCTTGGTGTTCATCTTTCTTTGCACGTGCTTGATGTTCATCTAACTCAAGAGAAGGATTGTGAGAAGTATTGTTTTCCATTTCATCCCATGATTTATCTTCCATAAACTTAACATCTCTACTTACTAGAAATTCCTTAGTAATAGGATTGTATAATCTATATGCTTTCGACTCTTCACTATAGCCAATAAAAATGTACTTCTCACTTCTATCATCAAGCTTCTTTCTTATCTCTTCAGGAACATAAGCAAAAACAACACAACCAAAATTTTTGAAATGAGAAACATTTACCTTAGATCCACTCCATTTTTCTTCAAGTACTTTACCTTGAACACTCGAAGTTGGTGATCTGTTGAGTATGTAAATTGAACATGCAACTGCTTCAGCCCAGTAATCTTTGGACATTTTTCTTTCTATAAGTAAACCCCTGGCCATGTTCATGATGGTGCGATTCTTTCTTTCTGCCACTCCATTTTGTTGTGGAGTATATCTCGTAGTCGTTTGTTTTTTAATACCATGATGTTTACAAAAATCAACAAACTCTCTTGAGTCATATTCACCTCCTCCATGAGAACTCAAAACTTTGACAAATCTGCTACTTTGTTTCTCTACTTCAGCCTTGAATTCTTTGAATCGAGTGAAAGCCTCGGATTTGTGTTTGAGAAAATAAACCCAAACTTTCTTGCTACAATCATCAATAAATGTCAGAAAATAAAAACTTCCACCAATCGACTAATTTTTCATAGGTCCACATAAGTTTGTGTGAACTAACTCTAAGCACTCTTTGGCTCTATAAGAGGAACATGGAAAACTATCTCGTTGGTGTTTTCCTACTATGCAACTTTCACAAGAAGGAATCTCATTAATCGAAGGAGGCAATCCTGTCACCATAGACTAACAAACTCATACTTTTGACTTTTAATGACCATAACGATAATGCCATAACTCAGTTTCAGTCACAATAGAAATATTACATGCATACATATTCCCACTTCTCATTTCTAAGGGAAACAATTTGTTCTTTGTCATAGGAATTTTTGCAACAAGTCTTTTAGCTTGATTAAGAATTGTGCAAATGTTGTTGTGGAAATTGACATCATAACCATGCACCATTAATTGCCCTATACTCAATAAATTGTGTTTGATATTTGGTACATAGTAAACATCAGAAATATTTTTCACTTCACCCTGCTTTGTTAGAACTGGCACAACACCTTTTCCTGATGCTTTGATCAAATGATCATCACCCAAACTAATTGTAGTAATAAGAGATGTATCAAGATTAGAAAGTAAATCATTGTGACCAATCATATGATTGCTACATCCACTATCTAGCAACCAAACATCTTTGTCAAGAATTTGCTGAGATACTTGACATGAAAGAAACAAAGTATCAGAGGTTTCACTTTCTGTGACATTGGCTTTATTTCTAAACTGGAACTTATGACATTCAGATATATGATGACCCAACTTTTTACAATAACAACATTATATTACTGATTTACTTGTCCATTTATGACCACGATCTTGTGAAGATGATATTGACTGCTCTGACTGGTCTTTTGTTTGTTTAGGTTTATCTCTTGTTTGAGAACGTCCTCTACCACGTCCTTGACCAAGTCCATGAAAACCTCTGCCTCTGCCTCTATCCATGGACACTTTAGTTTGAAAAGCATGTTCTAAAGTACCAAGATCCAAGGTCATCCTTGCTTCATGAGATAACAATGAACCAGTCAGTTCTTCTATAGAAAAATTAGTTAGATCTTTTGACTCAAGAAGAGTAGTAACTACCATTTCAAATTTCTTAGGTAAACTTCTAAGAACTTTTTCAACAACTCTTTGGTTTGTGAGTTCTTTTTCGCCATTAATCCTAAGTCGATTAATAATACCCATCACTTTAGTCATAAACTGATCAAC
>ML807247.1:81887-111069 GCA_009831015.1 Picea engelmannii
AACTTTTCTGCGCTAGCTCCTTCCCCAATATGACTATGGTCATAACCAAGCGCCTATGCAAAAAGTGCTTTGGCAATTTCTCATTTCATGAATTTCAACACTATGCTCCGTTGATCCCAAGTCAGCGAAATTTCGATCTCTTGCAACATGTCCTATGATTCCATGGTCCAGATCTGATCTTGATTCAACGACTGAGATTGAATCGCAATTTCGAACATCGTGATTTCGTCATTCTTGAAGTTCAGTGTTTTTGTCACTTCAAAGACCTGATCCACGAGACTTCGTAAAGGAGTCGGATCAATGGTCCAGATTCCATCTTGATCTCACGGCTCAGATTAAATCACGATTTCACATATCACGATATTGGGATTCCTGATGTTAATAATCTTTGACATCTCCAACACTTGAACATGGAATGGAATCATCGGTCCAGATTTGATCTTGATTCAACGGCTGCGATTTAATCACGATTTCGGCATTCTTGTTGCATTGTTCTCCATGTCACGATTCACAAAACTCCGATATGGAGTTAGATCAACGGTCCAGATCTGATCTTGATTTAATGGTTGCGATTGAATCGCGATTTCGCATATCACAATTTCAGAAGTCTTGTTTCATTGTTCTCCATGTCGCGATTTGTGAAAATCCGATATGGAGTTAGATCAACGGTCCAGATCTGATCGTGATTTAATAGTTGCGATTGAATCGCGATTCTGCATATCGCGATTTAAGAATTTTGTACGCCCACTTCTCCTTGTACTTTAAAGAATGTGCAGGTTCTCCTTGATCCAATGATGGTCGGGTCCTGTGCTTGGATCTAACGTCTTAGATCTGTCCTCCTCTTCAGTGCTCTTCTTGTCTACATTCATATCTGACGACTCTCATTCTTTCGGGAATTTTGAATGGGATCCAACAATCATAAATGCTTCTCAAACATTACGATCCATCGATCATTCGATCAATGTTGCGTTGCCTTCAATCACTCGATCTTCCTGAACTTATCTTCTATTTTCCTATCTGTTACAAACTTCCTGTACTCATTCTACTTGCCATCAATGACAAGCATTCGATGTCTGTTAAATATTTTCCAACAATCTTTGCTCTTCCCTGATTATTATTGCACCACTGATCATCGTTGTTGTACTCAAGCCATCATCACTACTATACTTGCCATCAATGACAAGTATATGTTGCCTGTAAATTCTTCCTGTACTCATGCCATCTGCTGTCTGTTAAATATTTGCTAACAACTTAAGTAGGAAATATAGTAGCTCCAGAAACAAAGAGTGGCAGGTAAGACATTAACAGAGGCTAAGGAAAATATCTGGACAGACATCTCCAACTCCGTAAACGAGATTTGGCCCATGGTGCAAATCATGTTCGAGCAACATGATCTGGTGCTAAAGAGTAGGTAGACCATCGATAGGATAAGAAGAGAGCTGGGTGAAATTCCCTCAATAGCTAACGAGATCATCAAGTTTCTGAATTCAAAAACCAAGGAAGAGATTGAAGAACTGAAAGTCGAAGATAGAACATAGACCATCCTAGAAGTCAAAAGAGTGTTGACCAAAATAGGATTAATGTTGTAGTTGGAAGAGAAAGCTCAGAACATGGACATTGGAGTTCAAATATTTTTTAACAAGATCAAGGCCTTACAGAAAAAGGGCCTTCTTGGCTTACTTGTCCTAAATGATAAATTGATGACTTTATCCAATTATAAGAAAAAGATTACAACCATAGCCAAAGACAGTTCCAAGTTCTCAGGGATACAGGGCATCATCATAGGCAAAGCGTTCTTGGAGACTTTGTAGCCCGACCTCAGCATAAATCATGAAATCAAGTACATTTTCTTCACCAAGACGACTTTTTCTAAGTATACCGAGATGGATGAAATATGTTGCTGGCTATTGAAAGTTACCATCCCAGGTACACAAAGATGGGATGAGATGTACGAATTAATTGAGTAAAGATAAAGGTCTCATCCAAATCGTCATCCAGCGCAGTCAAAGTCATATGAATGACTCACCAAAGGTCTCGTCCAAATCAACATCCAGTGCAGTCAAAGTCATGTGAATGACTCACCAACGGTCTTCCCCAAAATCAGCATGAAAGATTCAATGCATCATCATCTGTTCCTATATTTTTGCATCTTGTCAGATAGTTAGTTAGATTCAGGGTCTGCCACATCCTGATCATTAATGATAGGGTCATTTTTAACTTTGATTATAAATATTTCAAACTTAGAAGTATTGAGGGTTGATCTTTACGCCCAAGCAAGCTGTAATCGTTGTAATTTTTTCAAGAGATTATTCCAGTAATACAAAGAGACGTTTCACAGGATTCCTACGTGTTAGCTGTTGGTGAAGTTTCCTTTGTTTTCGTAAAAAAATTTCTTTCTCAGTTATCATGTTGTTTTTCTAATCTAATCTTTGAAAGAAGTTAAAGTTGTAGAATTTTCCATTGCGTACTCTGTTCTTAATCTTTTACATATTCAAATGTTTTCCTTCTGATGTTACAACAAACAAATTCTTAATTGCTTTTTTGTTTTAATTGATATCTCACATTTTCAGTTATCTATCATTTTATTCCTAAAGAATCCAGCAGTTGCACTACCTTGCCTTGTAAAACGAATCTTCTAAAAACCATCCTTTGATCTCTATTTTTATAAATAGACCCCATAGCCCAATGGAAGCGTAATATACATTCAACCATTTTATTAAATAAACACAAACAACTCGGTACTATTCCTTTTTAACTAGCCTAAAATCTAAAAATCCAAACAAATCTAAATCTTACAGAGAGATCCCTCTCTGAAACTGGCAAGGCTAGATCCTAGTTTCGAAGTGGTTGGTTAAGGTTACCTCTGATAAATTTATTTTTTCCTCACAATAACCTCTGGGAATTTACAGAGTGATAACAATATCCATTGCGTTGAGTTTCCAGGGAAGAGAGGAAAACATTTTTTGAATCTGAAGCTTGGTGAGATGCGTTCCTTGTTGGAGAAGTTGTGCTTCTTGGCTTTTGGAAGACTATCACAAAGCTATTTCTAGAGGGGTTGGATATGTTCCACCAACATGTCGTCTCTGGGTTTTATGGGGCATTGTGTAGGCACCATTGTAGGTGAAGAAACAATATCTTCGTTCTCATCAACAATCTATTTCTTTTAAATAGAAGGTGTTGAGGCTATAGTGGTCTTCTGTGCATCCTTTGAACATATCGTGAAGAGGATGAATTTTGTAGTATGAGAGAATACCTTACAACACTTTTTTGGTGGAGCAATAGTCAAAACTACCTCTGGTATCCTATAGAGATGACCTCCCATAGTAATAATGACACTACAGGGTCTAGACTCATAGATATCATGAGGTTTCCACATATATGGTTGGCCCAAAAAAACATCATAGACATCAAGAGGGGAAACATCACACACTACCTCATCCTTGAAGGGATGGATGCCATAAGACATGTGACACTGCTGGCTGACATGAAGATCTCGTCCCTGGTGAAGCCACCAAATGTTGTATGGTTGTGGGTGTGGTTTTGTCGACAATCCCAAATGTTTGACAACCTTGGATGAGATGTGGTTCTTATGACTGTTGTTATAAACAATGAAATGAAATGGGGTCCCCTTCACCCACATATGTGAATGAAAGAGGCACTCCCCCTCTTCAGAATCTATTAGATATTTTGGTTGAATTGTTTTGGTCGTGAAAATAGAAGTGGGGCCTGCGTCGATGATCTCTCTATTTTCAATATTTTCTGGATCGAATTTTGAATCAGGGTTCACCTCCGTGTCTTTGACCTCAACCACCAATGACTGTTTTGAGTGACATTCATATATGTTGTGCCAGGGGATTTTGTGGAAGTCACACCACTTCCTAGTGGAATTATTCATCTTTCCTTTACCCTTCTTGTCTCATTTCTTAGACTGGTTGTCTAGAGGTTGTTGGTTAGGTCAGTCTTTACCGTGCTTTGGTTGTTGCATATTTGCAGACCCAAATTCCCATTTGTTCAGGTGCCAAAATTTCTGCTTGATTTTGAAAACATATCAATAGGAAGCTCCCAATGATGAGATGTTTAGGAAATCCATTTTGGTTTGGATGTACCTATGGAGAGCCCCATGGTATTTCAAAACCAGATGCTACTCAGAGTCTTTGATACATATCTTGGTGCACAAAKTATGAAAAGTATTTGTGAACTCTGACATTGTTTGGATATTCTCTTTCCATAGTGTGTTCCATCTCATGTACTARTCTTCATAGTTATCAACATGATAATAATGTTCTTTGACTGTATCCACAAAAAAATACCAAGTGGGATCAACCCCATATATTCCAAGTTCCTTTGTGGAACGTTGCTCCCAGTAAGTTTCCCACCAATGTTTGACATGGGGGAGAGCCTTGAGGAGTGTGACGGTGATCTTTTCCCTATCAAAAATATTTTGAACAAAGAAATAACCTTCTAATAGATTTAACCATTTTTCTAGGGCATCTACATATATCTGACCTTCAAATATGGGAATATCAAAATTAACTTGTACCATGAAGGGAGAGGTTCCTAAAAATTGGTCGTTGGATGAAGATGTGCCTGTTTATATCGACATACATTGAAGGATGTGTGAAAAATTCTCCATCATTTCATCCCTCTATTGTGCGAGAGCTTTCTCAAGCAACATATTAATAGAATCTTTTGCTCCACCGTGTTTCTTTTCTTCCACCATCGAGGGTTTCTTGGGCATGCGAGAGTGATTTTCCTCAAGAGAGACAAGCTAGAGACCCATTTGGCTATACTCGGACGTTGTCGGGGACATGTGCAAAAAAATGATCAAGAGAAACCTACTCTAATACCATTGATCCAGATTATTTTTGGAATGAAATGAAAGCAGAGAAATTACAATGAAGTACTCATGAAAATGGATAGAAACAAAGAAATACAACAATACTTGATTTCTATTAATGAAAGAATTGTAAAGAGACTGTAAAAATACAAAGTGCAATACTCACTAGAATGGTGGCAACTTTATCTCTGAGAAGAGATGTGATGGCTACACTCATTCGCCAGAAGATGATTACAATAAGGCCCCAAAGGCCTTTTTATGATATACATGAATGCCAAAACCCTAGACATCCAAAAACCTAACCCTAGGAGATGAAATGCCAAAAGTCACGTGGGCCCCATTTGGGTAAGTTAGTATATTAAATTCCTAGTGTTGTAACTTTTTCATACGATCTCTGTTTTAGGTGTGTGATATTTCGTTGGAAAGGTCTTTTAGAGAACTACGCATCATGTCATCAAACTCTAACTCTGTCTACAGTTTGACTATGGCGAGCCAAAAAAACACTGTTTATTGCCTCAAAACTACCCTGGAATTACAAAAAGATGTGTTGACATGAAAACATACAAAATAAGCCAATTGGATTAGGTGGGAGGCCACCAATATCCACCTAGAATATATGTAGGGATTCATACAACCCCAAAAGTGTAGAACCCACAATTACAAAGAAGTAAAAAAGAACACACTAAACTAAAAACTAACAAGTGGATCCAGTTGGAGCAGGTGGGTGGCCACCAATATCCACTTGGATAAATCCTCCCCCCTTAGGAAGAAATGGTCTTCGTTTCTTTGAGTGCCCATAGAAGAGAGGAAAACATTTTTTGAATTTGAAGCTTGGTGAGATGTGTTCCTTGTTGGAGAAGTTGTGATTATTGACTTGTGGAAGACTGTCAAAAACCTATTGTTGGAGGGCTTGGATATGTTCCACCAACCTGTTGTCTTTGGGTTTGATGGGGCATTGTGTAGGCACCATTGTAGCTGAAGAAACAATATATTCGTTCTCTTCGACAATCTGTTTTTGTTGGATAGAAGGTTTTGAGGCTGCAATGGTTGTAGTGGTATTTTGTGCATCCTTTGAATAGACTGTGAATAGGATGAATTTTTCAATATGAGAGATTACCTTCCAACACTATTTTGGTGGAGCATTAATCGTAAATACCTATGGTATCCTATAGAGATGACCTCCCAGAGTAATAATTACACTATGGGGTCTATATTCATAGACAACATGATGTTTCCACATATATGGTTGTCCCAAAACAACATCACAGACATCAAGAGGGGAACCATCACACACTACCTCATCCTTGAAGGTATGGATTTCATAGGACATGCGACACTATTGGCTGACACAAATATCTCGTCCTTGGTGAAGCCACCTGATTTTGTATGGATGCGGGTGTGGTGTTGTCGACATCCCCAATTGTTTGATGACCTTAGCTAAGATGAGGTTATTTTGGATTCCGTTATCAACAATGAAAAGAAACAGGGTCCCCTTCACCCACATTTGTGAATGGTAGAGGCACTCCCCCTCTTCAGGATCTACTAGTTCTTCTGGTTGAATTTTTGTGGTTGTGACAATAGAAATGGGGTCTGCATCGATGATCTCTATTTTTTCAATATTTTATGGATCAGATTCCGAATCATGGTTCGAATCTGTGTCTCTGACCTTGACCACCAATGAATGTTTCGAGAGACATTCATCGGTGTTGTGCCATGGGATTTTGTGGAAGTCTAGAGGCTGTTGGTTAGGGCCATATTTACCGTGCTTTGGTTGTTGCATATTTGCAGACCTGAATTCCCATTTGTTCTGGTGCCTAAATTTTTGCTCGCTTTTGACAACATATCGATAGGAATATCCCAATGATGAGATTTTTAGGAAATCCATTTCGGTTTGGATGTATCTATGYAGAGCCCCATAGTATTTCAGAACCAGATGCTGCTTAGAGTCTTTGATACCCATCTTGGTACGCAAAGCATGGAAAGTATTTGTGAACTCCGACACAGTTTGGCTCTTTTCTTGCCGCAATGTGGTCCATCTCATGTACTGGTCTTCATATTTATCAACAGGATAATATTGTTCTTTGACCACATCCACAAAAAAATCCCAAGTGGACTAGGCCCCATATATTCCAAATTCCTCTCTGGAACATTGCTCACAGTAATTTTCCCACCAATGTTTGACGTGGGGGAGAGCCTTGAGGAGTGCAAAGGTGATCTTTTCCCCGTCAGAAAAATTTTGAATAGAGAAATAACCTTCTAATAGATTTAACCATTTTTCTAGGGCATATGCATCTATATGAACTTCAAATATGGGAATATCAAAATTAAATTGTACCTTGA
The DNA here is from genome assembly GCA_009831015.1 of Picea engelmannii. Lineage (NCBI taxonomy): Eukaryota > Viridiplantae > Streptophyta > Pinopsida > Pinales > Pinaceae > Picea > Picea engelmannii. The sequence continues at coordinate 89,065 of ML807247.1, forward strand.
AGGGAGAGGTTCTTCAAAAATGCCTGCTTGATGAAGATGTGCATGTTTCTATTAACAGGCATTGAAGGATGTGTGAAAAATTATCCATCATTTCGTCCCTCTGTTGCGTGAGAGCTTGCTCAAGAAACAGGTTAATAGAATATTTTTCTCCACCTTTTTTATTTTCATCCTCCATCGAGGGTTTCTTATGCGTGCAAGAATGATTTTCCTCAAGAGAGATAAGCTCGATACCAAACTAGCTATACTCGGACCTCATCGGGGACATGTGCGAAAATATGATCAAGAGAATCCTACTCTAATACCATTGATCCAGATTATTTTTGGAACAAAATGAAAGCAGATAAATTAAAAGGAAGTACTCATGAAAATTTCTAGAAACAAATAAATACAACAATACTTGATTTCTATTAATGAAATAATTGTAAAGAGACTGTAAAAATACGGAGTCCAAGACTCGCTAGAATGGTGGCAACTTTATCTCTGAGAATAGATGTGACAATTATGCTCATTCTCTAGAAGATGATTACAATGAGAATCTAAAGGCTTTTTTATGACAAACATAATGCCAAAACCCTAGACATCCAGAAACCTAACCCTAGGAGATGAAATGCCAAAAGTCATGTGGACCCTGTTTAGGTAAGTTAGTACATTAAATTCTCGGGGTTGTAACTTTTGCATACGATCTCCGTTTTAGGTACGTGAAAGCCCATTTGAAAGGTCTTTTCGAGAACTATGCATTACACCATCAAATCTACATTTTTACTGTGGAGAGCCAAAAAAACACTGTTTAGGGCCTCAAAATAGCCTTGGAAGTACAACAAGATGTGATAACATGAAGACATACAAAATGGTCCAGTTGGATTAGGTGGGAGGCCACCAATATCGACCTAGAAGATGTGTAGGGATTCATACAACCCTGGAAGTGTAGAATCCAAAACTACAAAGAAGTACAAAAGAACATGCTGAACTAAAAACTGACAAGAGAAGTTAGCTGGAACAGGTGGGTGGCCACCAATATCAACCTAGATCAAATTCCTCAGTCAATGCTGCAATTTTCTTATTCAATAAATGTGTTCCTTGATCACTGAGTAATATGCATGGACATCCAAATTGTGTGACTACATTCTCAAATAGAAACCATGCCTTAGTATCTGTAGTGTATTCTATGAATGGTGCTTCTTTTTCCCATATGGTCAAATAATTCATCATAGTGATTATGTACCTCGCTCCTGATCTTCTTGTTGATGGGTTGATTGGCCCCACAAAGTGTATTTCCCATTTATCAAACACTTACAATGTAACCAGTGGGTACAAATGCATTTCATCCCTCCTAAATGCCTTTCCCACCCTTTGAAAAACATCACATGCCTGATAGTATTCTTTAACATCCTTATGAAGTGTGGACTATTGATTTTTTGTCTTAACTAGTTAACTTCTCTTCTTGGTCTCCCTGGCTCTAGTTTATTATAATTACTTATAAAGCATTCTATGCTCTTTATTCTATCTCTAGTTATTCTCATTACTGAAAAGAGAGGATAKAAATACTTAAAGTAGCCTTTGATTTATGACATCCCGGGCCCTGGCCTAATAGGGATAGATGTCAAAGATTCTTTTTTGTTACTAAAATAAGGTCTCATTGTCGAGAAAATTTTTACCTTTGAAAAAGAAGTTGTCATCACAACCACCACTATATTAGTGTTGTTTTACTTTTAACCATTAATACAATAAATTCATATAAAGGATCACTGAAAGAATAACATCCACAACATACACAAGATTTACCCTAGGAAAACCCTCTAGGGGAAAAACCCAACAAACTTCCTCAATATAGATTCGCCAACCAATAATAATGCCTCTCTCCAAGAGAGAACTAACAAAGAAAAATATCCTTCCTCAAACCCTTGACTAGGGAAGATTAGTGCACCACTTAACCAATATATATCCAAGAGATATACCAAAACCCTCCACCGAGTCACCCCCTAGTTGCAGTAGTGTCTCCCTCTCAAACTTGCACACTTTTCCTCTTGGATGCAGAGCTTGTGAGTGAGTGTGTACAAATGAGGAACCAACCTCCTTATAAATAGTAGTTTGGCCAACCTAAAATTAGGTCTAGGATGACCTGTCATTTTACCCTTTTATTTTGCATTTTACATGTCAAAGCACAATAGGGTTGAATTTTACAAAGGCTTAATAGGGTCATCTTAAGAAATATAATATAATAATATTCTTTAGGGTTTTTTCTTGGTCAAGTACAATAAGAATATCTTTTGAAGCTACTCAAAATCCAACACTCCCTCTTATCAAGGAAGGTATTCTTCTCATCATGATCATCATCACTGCTTCCATGCTTCTATACACCTGGTCATTGCCTTGTTGTTAATCATAGATCTATATATCATAAGAAGTTTTTCACTTTCACCAACCTTTCATACTAGAGTAACATACCAGCCTGTGTTGGAGTACCAACCTGCTCTAGGGTAGCGTTCCAACTTGCATTGGATTTACCAACCTGCGCTAGGGTAGCATACCAGCCTAGATTGGGGCTAACAACCTACACTGGGGTAGCGTACTAACCTGCATTGGGGTTACCAACCTACGCTAAGGTAGTGTACCGACTTACTTTGGGGTTACCAAACTGTGTTAGGGTAGCATACTAGCCTACGTTGAGGTTACCATTCTGCACTGGGGTAGTGTACTAGCCTGCGTTGGGGTTAACAACCTGCACTGGAGTAGCATAACAACCTGTGTTGGGGTAGTGTACCAACCAGTGTTAGGGTTACCAACCTGCATTGGGGTAGTGTACCGACCTGCATTGGAGTAGAATGCCAACCTGCATTGGGGTTACCAACCTATGCTGAGGTAGTGTACCATCCTGTGTTGGGGTTACCAACTTGCGTTGGGGTAGCATACTAACTTGCATTGGGGTTACTAACCTACACTGGAGTAGTGTACCAAACCACTTCGAGGTTACCAACCTACGCTGGGGTAGCTTCCTATATGGGGGATCTCATCACTTCCATCTTCTGAGGAACACATCACTTCCCACTACTGGGGAACACATCGCTTCCCGCTACTAGGAAACACATCACTCCCTCTCACGAGGGAAAATCCTTCTGGACCATATCAAGCTTGTCTCTGAAGTAGTCAATATTTAATCTCAATAGAGGCTTAGTCAACATGTATGCTACCCTCTCATCGCTAGGAACATACTGGAGATTCGTTTGTCCCTTATGTACCATGTCCCAGACATAATGGTACTTGGTCTTGATATTATTGGATCTTTCATGACATACTAGGTTCTATGACAACCTTATGCAACTCTGGTTGTCACAAAAGGTATAGGTCTCCTTCAACTCAAGATCAAAAAAAATTTACAATCAATATTTTGAAGCCACACTTCTTCACCACAAGCTGGCTATGTTTCCACATACAAGTTTGCTTCCTACTGAGCCACGAGATTACAAGTGATCCCAAACTGAAACAACATCTGGATGTACTTTTCTAGTTTGGAGCAATGCTTTCCCAATCTGAATCTATGTAGCCCTTGCTAAATTCTGAGAGTAGCTCCTCCACTCCATCACGATGATTGATTCATTTTCTCCCCCTGAATCTCATAATGCATCGACTTATTTTAATGGATCATGGTTGTTCTATATATACTTCTTCTGATTACTGGAGAAAGTTTCTCGTCATAGTCTTCTCCCTCTTGTTGGGAGAATCCTTTGGACACAGATTATGATTTTTACATCTCTATGAATGGTCCTAGGGAGGTTGCTCCTCCTTACTGGATTGTGAGGGCTAACTCCCTCTAAATTCTAGCTCCTTTTGAGATGGTACTTGGTGGGGCCTCTTGCCTCACCATGGGTGGAGCCATCTGATCCTCATGATATGGATTTCCAATGCTATATGGCTTTGCATATTGTAAAGTGTCATGGGACCATGTTGGTCTCTTCTTGGTTACTACAATGATTATGGGTAGGCCCTTCTGGCTCTACTAACTCTTCCTAATGATCTGAAGAGTGATTGAATGCACTGGACATATTTGTTCGATCATCTTTGGATCCTTCTACTCCTTTCAATCAATATCTATATGCGATACTTTGTATCTCACAAAAGTACCCTTCTTCATCTTCTTCTTCTTTGGTACATGGATGTATACGATCATGTATAAAAATTATTACTTGGATAGTCTAATCCATGTATCAAACTAGAGATCATCTAATATGTTGTCTCTTGCAACCATCACTATATCTTCCCTCAGGGTTATCACCTGTGACCTGGATGGAACAAGAACAAAACAGGAGAAACAATAGATGAGAATACTACTCTTTGTAATAATAATATAAACAATAGCGAGAACAATCATCATAGTAGATCCTTCAGAGCTATTACTTGTGACCTGCTTGAAACAAGAGTCAAAAACAAAAATACAATAATAAGGAGTGGAACAACACTCTTCTAGTGTAATGATCAATCATTCCTCCATGGTAACCTGCCCAAAACAAGAAAACAAGAACAAAAAGTAGAATAGCATTTTCATAAGAATATATATATATATGTCAGCAAGAATAAAATATAATCTCATGGTAATAATCATATTATTTACCAAGGTGACCCTTCTGGAAGCAAAACAAGAAGTATCTCCTAGAGGAGATGTTAGTTCATCTTGTAAAAAAGTACTAGCATTGATATGCTGCCAAGTATTCATTGTTTCTAGTAGTAATAGAACCTTCCAAGGATTGTTGTCACAAGTAGTAATGTAGCAATTATCAAACTTGATATGTGAAAATTTGAAAACTTATTAATTTAATTAATCAAACTTGGAACTTGGAGTCTTATCTTAAAGAACAAGTGTTGTTGATTTTCTTCCGAGTATCCTTCACTCAAGATGACAAATATTCTCTTCAACCTGTCCCTTGTACTTAAGAAAATATGTTTTCTTGACAAAAATCTAAGTTAGAGAATATAATGCAAATAAACTCTAAAATCTCAACCTTAATCAATCTAATACTTTGACTAAAGTTAGTTTCTAACTTTAACTTTGAACAAAGGTTAGTATGATAATCATAACTTCAATAGATCAAAATACAACTAGATGTTCATAAGATCACTATAATAACATAACAAATAGGGGCATATCAAAATAATCAAACCTGGGGTGCATTGTTCCTTAGAATGTACTGGATCTGAGATCCTTCTGGATCTATGATTTTTATTTGGACAAAAGATCCCTTCTCTTACAAATACCCTTAAGATAATTATACACCTTAAACATATGCAACTACATACCTTTGATAATATTGGCAGGTAGTGACACCATCTGGCAGTAGCGAAAAGCAATAACAAATCTTTAAAACTTCAAAGGTGCTCCAACTTATAATATAAAGGTAGTTGGAGATTTTCTAGGGTAAGGTGCACTAGGAAAATAAAAAAGCAATCCCAACACTTCACAAAAACTTTCACTGTAACTGGTACTACAATGGGTGTTCCAACTGACAAAATAACTTGCATGAAGGAAATGGCACTGCAACTACAACTGATATTGCAACTACAACTGGTACAACAACTGCAACTGGTACTGTAACTACAATTGGTACTGCAACTACAACTGGTTCTGCAAACCTTAGGGTTTTATGAGGAAACCATAATTTCTTAAAATTCAAATTTTGGAATTCTGATCCAGGGACTAGATGCACCCTCCTAGGGTGAGATTCTATATGGTATTACTTTTCCCAACATCCTCCAACAAGGTGGATGACATCACCTTTTAGGGTTTATGCAGAAACCCTAATTTCCAAAACTTGTCCAAAACTAAAAATTGTTCCAGGGAAAAGGTGTGCTAGGGTTAGAAGAGTCTTCTGATGCTCTTGGATTCTTTAGAAAATTCTTTTGTGCTGTGAAAATTCCTTATTTTAGGCCTGCTCTAATACCATGTTGATTTTTCGTCTTAACCAATTAATTAGATTAATCTTCTTTTATTTTTAACCATTAGCACAATAAATGCATATAAAGGATCATTGAAAGAATAACATCCATAACATACACAAGATTTACCTTGGAAAAAACCTCTAGGGGAAAAACCCAACAAACTTCCTCAATAAAGATTCACCAATTAAGAACAATGCCTCTTTCCAAGAGATAACTAACAAAGAAGAATATCCTTCCTCAAACCCTTGACTGGGGAGGAGTAACACACCACTTAACTAATATATAACCAAGAGATTGACCAAAACCCTCCACCAAGTCGCCCCCTAGTTGCAGTTGTGTATCCCTCTCAAACTTGCGCACTTTTCCTCTTGGTTGTAGAGTTTGTGAGTGAGTGTGTACAAATTAGGCACTAGCCTCTTTATAAATAATAGTTTGGCCAGCCTAAAATTAGGTCTGGGACGACCTGCCATTTTACCCTTTTATTTTCCATTTTACATGTCGAGGCATAATAGGGCCGACTTTTATAAAGGAACAATAGGGTCGTCTTAGAAAATATAATATAATAATATTCTTTAGGGTTTTTTCTTCGTCAAGTACAATAAGAATATCTTTCGAAACTACTCAAACTCCAACATGGACCACCATAGCCCTATGCACAAGATATTCTACGCAATTGATTTACCTGTGTAGGGTCCTCCTACAATCCCTTCGTGTTTTTCTGTTAATATCATAGGACTTTCATGCTCCAACACACATCGTCTCAATATTCCATCAGCATAAGTTCCCTACAATGAGCTGATAGTTTTATGCTTTAACCATTAATTATTTCTTCTGTGCAACTGTCATGTCTCACGAGGACATTCTTGTACTTAGAAATTGTATGATGTCTGTGAAGTAGTCATCTACCATCTTAACTACAAATAACTGTGCATCCAATAAGATATCATATAGATTCTGTGCATCTTCTCCTGATAGTATGCGCGATAAGTGATCAGGTCCTGCATTCAACTTCCTTGGTTTCCCAACAACCTCAAAATCATATTCCTAAAACATCAGTAACCAGCTGCATATTCTCCCACCCAACACTGGCTTGTTCACTAAGTATTTTAGTGAAAAATGGTCTATGTACATCTTAAAGTGAGAACCCAATAAATAATGTTGAAAATTTTGCAGTGCATATATCATTGCCAATCCTTCTCGTCCCGTGGTAGTATAATTATTCTTTGCTATGGACAACTTCCTACCTACAAAATAAATTGGGTGATCTATGTATCCTTCCCCTCGTTGAGACAGTATTGTGCCCAAAGTTATGGACGATGCATCTACATGATGATGGAATTCCTTATTCCAGTTTGGAAATATCAAAATCAAAGCAAGCGCTAATTTTTGTTTTAAGGTGTCCAAACCTTTCCGACAGTCCTCATTCCATTTGAACTTGGCTTACTTCTTCAACAACTTCTCCATAGGTGTTGTAATCTGCACATAACCTTTGATAAAATTCCTATAATATCCTATGTGACCCAGCGTTTCCATCAGCTATCTGATTGATGTAGGTGGTTGTAAATCCAGAATTACTACAATCTTGGCAGGATCCACTAGTAATCCCTTCTTGTAGACCATATGGCCCAACAAAATTCCAAAAGGTGCGCAAAAAACATACTTCCTCAAATTCAACGAAATCTGACATTGTCTACACCTATCCAACATTAACCAGAGTACTTCTATGTGATCCTTCAATAGAATAAACATAGTCCAATCATCTAAGTATACTTCAAGGAAATTATGAATAAATTCCTTAAAAGATGCAACCACAACTCTTGAAAAAAATGCAGGTGCATTCTTTAATCCAAAGGGCATCACTATGTATTGAAAACTTCCCCACTCTATTGCAAAAGTAGTCTTATACTTGTCTTACTGTGCAATTTTGATATGATGGTACCCTAAGAATCCATCTGTGAAAGAATAATCCTCCTGCCCTCCTAAATGAATGGTCTTGTAAATGGATCATATAGACATGCATCATTCAACTTCCTCATATCTACACAATCCTAATTCCTTCTATTTTATTATCTTGTACCACCATTAGACTTATCCACTTTGATTCCACCACTGGTTCAATGATCCCTATGTCCAACATTCTGTCTATTTCTTCTTTCACCTTTACTTTGTACTTCAATATAATCTTTAGGGTCTATGCCACACTGGTTTAGCAGCTGGTTTCAAAGGGGTCTTCATCTCTCCTAATTCCCCAACTATCCCCTTTATTTATGAGAATTTAGTTGGGAATATATCCTAATACTCGCGCAATAAATTTTTAATATTCTCCATAGTCTCATCACTCCAATAATATCCTATATGTGCAAACTTTGGATTCACTGTCGTCCCAATGTTTACCTTCTGTGTCTTTACTGGATGCGTATATGTAGCAGGTTCAATCTATAGCCCATCTACTGCGCGCTCTCCCTCAGTTTCGTGTACTTGCACATTCCTTGGATCTTCCTCATCATGCTCTTATTTAGCAACATTGTAACACTCTAGTAATTCATGGAAAATCATAGAATCTCTGTGCACACTGCACACTGGTACCACCTCCATCAACCCTTCTTCTAAGAAGATCTTGGTTCGAATGACCTGTAACGCTGAATCTATTAGTGGATATTTGTGTTCAAATGTAAAGGTTACCTTGAATATTTGAACTAGTTCATCCCAACTTGCTCTCTATGCACATTTCCATCTCTAGATACCAGTTCTTTGAAATTGTATCCAATGTATGTATAAATCTATGCTTCTATTCCTTCTTTGGTATTGAACTCCATATAGTTATGAACTGCTCAACATGACCTACTGGGTCATTAATCTGTGTATACTTCTGTGCAATATTCTCTAACTCGATACCAAATCTCACGTGCATTATTCTCTGACATTGCAACAAGGCTTCCATCCCCTATTTATGTGCAACCCACCATTTAACTAGAGTAGCTTTCGGATCAACATCTAATGCCAATATCCTTTGCTGTTCATGTACCTGCAACTCAAATTCTTTCACAAATGAGTCTATTTCAATCAATCTATCATACCTGGGTGGATCACATAACTCCGTTCCAATCCAACGCAATGATTGAGTTAGGCCTGCACATCGCCTAGTTGATACTTCATGCATCCTCTGCTTCCAATGTTCCAGAACTTCCTCTGAATCCAACACACATGAACTAATACTTCTCCAACTTAGTGCACCATCTGTAGTGGGGTTAACATAATCATCCATCCATGCAATCATGTTATAAATTTTTTTGATTTCATTTCCTCTTGCTATCTCTATGTACCTCTTTCCTTCTGTCAGGTCCAATGGTGCAGTAACCTTCAAGTATCCTACCTCAAATATAATTTCCCTCCTCTTTAGATTAATAATYTCTTTATTATCAAATTCCCATTCAAGTCTTATCATTTTTGGATATGGTTGAATATCATCCACGATCTCAATGAATTCAAGTATGCTACACTRCACACTCCATCTATATTCATAGGTACTCCTGTCAATTGGCCAATTGGTACTATTGTGTGCTGGTTTTTCAACCTTAACTGAACAAGAGACTAGATTAATTTTGGTTTCCCCATCATCTCCCAGGTCTATTTTGGTAAAAMAATCACTTCAGACCCCAAGTCCAAGATAAAATTATCCACATCATATTCCGTAATCTTCACACTTAATCTAAATTCTTTGTTGGTCCTCTTTCTATACAGTAACCGATTCACTACCCTTTGTGTAATAGGAATTTCCCATTCTTGCGTGTAATGATCAATCATTTCATATAATGCATTTAGCACAATTTGATATTTCATTAACTCTACAAAAATTCTCAATAACTCTCTTAGAGTACTTACCTTCTCAAGTGGCTTCTCTGGCATAATGAAATCACATACATAAGGCGCAGATGATGTTGATGCTACCCAATCCGATCCTAATATCTCTTTTCTTTCCCTTTGATATGTCTCATTTTCTTGCTGAGGGTCGAATGTTGGCATAGGTCTTGCTGATTTCCTTACCCATTTCTCAACCTGCTCCCCTCCATTCATTGCATCAACCCCTATTTTATTTCCTCCATGCGTAACAACTATTATTCTAGGTCTTTGATTGTGTTTTTCAGTTGATATTTTCTGTACATTTTGATTTGGGTTTTTGTTGTGATTTCCTCTTTCCTACCACTTTATGAGTAGTTGAGGAAAATATTCTGTCACGTGGTCCAATTATCTACAGTATGTGCAGGTTGTACAAGGGTTTGGGTAGTCACGAGCTAAGTGTCATGGTTTATTACAATTGTAACATATTATTGGTCCTCTACCTCCTCTACCAAAATTTCCTCTACCTCGACCTCTGTCAAAATTTCCTATGTTTCCTGGATTAAATCCTCTCTAATTATTATACTACGGACCACCTCATTCTATCACATCATTCTCCTCCTGAATCATGTACATATATGAAGTGCGATCTCTCATCAAATTGAATTAGCGACAATCCTGTTGGACACACCTACCACACTTAGATGGGGGGGTGAATGAGTGTGGGGCTCTTTTTACAAAAACTTCCCTCTTACACAAAAATCCTTAGTTAACAATAACCATTAACACATTACTCATTGCTGTCAATTATAACCAGTTATATGTGAAAACATATCAACAACATATATTAGCAATATATAATCAACAAGTCATCACCACAAGGAACACAAAGAACACAAGATGTATGTACAATTTTTCTTTTATTACAGACTACAATCCTTGGGGTTTATCAGCAACAACTGAATAAAGTACAACTCTACAAGACCACCATCTCTATAATGAAAGATTCAACTTACACCCTTATCACCAACTGAGACGAGGCAACAATCCTCCACAGATGCCAATCTGTCACAGTTATGCGACTTGTCAGTAGTGCAGCCCGCGTGTGTATGCACCCTGGCTCACTACAAACCGCATACACCTCAGAAACTAAGGCTTCTGAAGATTCGATACTTTTTATGTCAAGATCTACGATATTGCCGAAACTTTGATGTTTCCATAAGATCCTCCTCATGCTCTCTTTCTCAAAATAAATCTTCAATCATGCTCAATAGATCTACACCAAATATGCTCTACAAAATATATTCTCACAAGAAGCTCTCCATTGATACTCCAAAGATGATTTTTGCAAGAGACCCTTTCTATCTTATTTATACTTTCATCCTCTAGGGCACTTAACCCATTTTAGGTCACTTAACCCAAATCTAGGTTATTTCCTCATTTTAGGGTGAACCACTTTCCATAATTAGAAAGTTTTCCATTACTTTATCCTTTACATATTCCTTCTTGACTTTGTCACCTCACTTTGTCATTTAAATAATTTTCTTTCCTTTTGTCACTTCACTTTATTATTTAAATAGTCCTTCTTGACTTTGTCACTTTACTTTATCATTTAAATAATGATTTCTTCTTTTCAAGCACTTGAATTCTTTGACCTTTTGGGGCTTCAAGCCAACATATGAGTTTCCTTCATCTTCGTAGGGCCATAAATATCAAACCATGAGGAGTTATGTGACATTCTACATACCACTGGAAATGACATGACAAGCACTATCCCTCTAGGATAGTTTCACCAACAGCTTCATTGATCTTCATCTCATTATTCCACATATAAGCATGGGTTGTCCATCCACACTTCAAGGATAACTCAACCGTAAAGCATCTTCCCATGAGAAATTTCACATAAGGGGACCACTTTGGAGTTCATCCATTTGTGCACCTTATCAACCATAATAATACCATTACATCAATCCAACTATGCATCATGTATCAATGACAACTCATTGATCCATATTCATTTATGCATTCTCATCAAGGAAAATATCAATGACAACTCATTGATCCATCTTCATCTATGCATTCTCATAAAGGAAAATACATATTACATTTGACATCAATCATCAATCATCAATCAATAAATCCTTTAGAAAACATCAATCACTTGACATCAATCAATGACATCAATCAATCAAACCATTGGCATCAATGACAACCTGATCCAACAATCTCCCCCTTTGTCATTGATGGCAATGCCAACATTGATGTCAACACCAATTATTGATGTCAACATGTAGACAAGGCATGCTCTACATCAATAGTCATCAATCAGATCAATATGCCTATCTCTCCCCATTACTAATATTCGATCACATCAATGGATCATCTCTCCCCCTTTGACATCAATGGAAAAGAGCCATTCTCCCCTTGGGGCCACTGCCCTTGATTGAACTTTCCTTGGGCTGCTCTCCTTGTCTGAATTATTTTGATCTTCCTCTGAATAATCTATCCCCTTTTGAAGAAGGGATATTAATCTGATGTAATGCTGAATATACATTGCTCATACTCCCCCTATGACCATTGATCCCCCTAGAACTATGCCTCTGTGCTCTCTCTTCAATTATAGGGATCTTTTCTCCTCCTAGAACCATGGGAATAAGAATGACTCCTCGTATGGGTATGTCTCCCCCTAAATTCTCTGCAATATGCTACCATATGACGATCCTTGGACATGTATTACATCAAAATCATGCCATACCAACCATCATGAAACAAGATATATGTCAACAATAAAATAGAGAGTCATGAGTAGAACATCACCCAAGTGTATCATGTACCAATTGTGTACCCATCATGCACAACACCCATGTACATCAACCATGTTCATCAATACCATACAATGTGTTATAAGATCACATCAATGGAATGTATCAACCGTATGAAAACATGTGTGGCTACCAATATGCCAACCATGTGCATCTACCAACATGCCAAACAATGTGCATCTACCAATATGCCAACCATRTGCATCTACCAACATGCCAAACAATGTGCATCTACCAATATGCCAAACAAGTGTCATATCACTCATGATATGTCTCCACCATGAACCAAGTGCCATAACCATGTATCTCAAACAAATACCAATTGTTGTGATAATCAAGTAATACCAATGGTGTACTATCATCAAACATATGCCATATATGAGTGTACCAAATATAACCATGCACCCATACCAAAACATGATGAATCCTCATACATGTATGCCAAATCCTCCATAAAATATGTGTCAATCAAACTGCTAGTAGGTGCCTCTACCAATGTACCAATCATGCATCAACTATAGATCATTAGTGATGTACCACATGATCACCTCATCAACTCACCAACTACATGTCCCATTATGTAGCCCATCCATATTCCAAATGCATGCATCAAGTTTTCCAACAAGTAAGCTTTCAATAATACATCATAATATATATCAATGAAACTCAAATATGTACCAACCGTGTACATCAATAGATCAACTTCAATCCTCCAATCACTACAACAAATACTAATCATCCAATAAAACATGTTATAGTAGTATGCTTCAACATATCAATGACATCTCTAGATAGCATCATCAAGATATATCACATAACCAAGGTGTCATAAATTCACTGTCATAACCAACATTGTTCTTCAACAGAAAATGCCTCAATCAATACTCATGGGTTAGTGCCATGCACCCAAGATTTATTTTACATCATCACCTTACATAATCCAACATAGAATAATGAAAACCTGCAACAAACAATGTCAGACCCTGCAAATGAGTGTTATACCATCACATCAAGCTACAACCCATGTGCATTGCCTTTTTCCCAAGACTTTACCACATATACGAGGCCTGCTGCACAACATCTCATGTATGTACATGTTCTATTCAAGGTCAGCATGCATATGTATGTGACTGATACTAGTGTCACTCACATATGCTTCGGTAGATGACTTATTATAGGTTCCCTTAAGGCTTCCATTCTGCTCTGACTTCTCAGTCTTCTTTACCCACTTCTGAAGGTGTCCCTGCTTCTGAGAACTTGAGCTCTGAGCATCCATCTTCTCAAAGATGTCTCCCTTCCTTACTTCATTCCTTCTTCTAGCCATGCTATGTGAAGTCCTCATCATGGAATTTCTTCTTGTGTTCCAGCAATCCTGGGATTTGTGGCCAAATCCACTACAGCTATAGCATCTCATGGTGTTACAGTAAACATCAATGCATCCTACTTGATCACATCTCCAACACCTTATGGTGTTATAAAATATTCCATTATATCTCCTTTCATAAGATCTACATTTAAAAGCTTTGTGACCATATTCATTACATGAATAACAATTCCCATGAAAAATACTTTCATACATTTTCTTTAGTGTCCCAAAGATAGCTTCTTGATGTCTTCCTTGCTTTGTTCTTTTGAAATTTTGTTTTCCTTGTGTATATGGTTGTTTTGCAACATTGTCTTCCTTCTTTGATGGACTTACCTCATGCTTCTTTGAGGTTCTTTCTTTAGAATGTGTAGCTTCTTCTTTGTATCCAAGACCTGATTTATCATATGGTGATCTTTGACTCTCCAAGATATCATCCAAGATTTGTGATCTATTCAAGAATTTGTTTGACTTCTCTACCTTATTTCTAAGGTCAACAACTTTAGCTTCTAACTTATGACATTACTCTTCCTTTTCATTTATTTGATCCTTCTATAGTTCCTCTACAGTTTTGGCTTCTTCAATTTGGGTCTCGAGATGGACAATAATTTCAAAACTTTTTCTAATCTCATTATCTACCTTCGTATCTTCTTTTTTCATTTTTTAGTCTTCTTATATCTTCTTCCTTTTCTTCTAATTGAGTCTTATTTCTCTCTTCTTGTTCTTTGAGAATTCCCTTTAAATTCAAGATGTGCCTTTGAATCCTCCTAAGAAACTTCTTAGTGTTATCCGGAAGATAGTTATAATGTGTATAATAATGATCACTGCTATATCTATATAAACCCTATTCAAATTCTTTTTGAAGTTCTAATAGTTTTTCTTCTATTATTTCCATGGGATAACTACCATCAAACTTTACACAAACTGTTTCTAGATCTTCTTCTTCACTTGAGAAAAATTCAACATCATCACATTTTGAATCATTGCAATCAAGAGTCTTTGGAGATTCTTTACCTTCATTTTAAATACTTTTGAGATTTTCCTTTGTGCTATCTTCACTTGAAATGTTTTCAAGATCACATTTTGAAATAATACAATCAAGGGTTTTTGATGATTCTTTACCTTTGATAATCTTGATGGAGTGGTATTCAATATCTTCCTTCTCCTTCTTGCTTTGATATGTCTCTTCTAGCTTTAGCCATAGATCCTTGGAAAAAGTGCATTGTCCCATGCTCTCTTTTATAGCAGTGGGAGTCCACTAAGAATGGTCTTGAGAGCCAATGCATCATTCTTCTTTCCTTCCCTTTGAGATGAAAACTTTGACTTGTTCTTTAAAGGAACTGATCCACCAATGGATTCCTTCCAAATTGCTACTCCCATTGTCTTCAAATATACTCTCATCTTTATTCTCCAAGTAGAATAGTTTTCCTCATCAAGGATTGGAACTTCATCATCCATTTGTGTGTCTATGGATATCCTTCAATCTTGTTAAGGCTTGTAGTGAAGGCCTACTCTGATACCAATTGTTGGACACACCTACCACACTTAGAGGGGGGGTGAATGAATGTGGGGCTCTTTTTGCCAAAACTTCCCTCTTACACAAAATTCCTTAGTTAACAATCACCATTAACACATTACTCATTGCTGTCATTTATAACCAGTTATATGTGAACACATATCAACAACATATATTAGCAATATATCATCAACAAGTCATCAGCACAAGGAACAGAAAGAACACAAGATATATGTACAATTTTTCTTTTATTATGGACTACAATCCTTGGGGTTTATCAACAACAACTGAATAGAGTACAAATCTACAAGAGCACCATATCTATAATGAAAGACTCATATTACACCCTCAACACCAACTGAGACAAGGAAATAATCCTCCACAAATACCAATCTGCCATAGGTACGCGACCTGCTAGTAGTGCAACCCGCGTGTGTATGCTCCCTGGCTCACTACAACCCACGCACACCTCAGAAACTAAGGTTTCTGAAGCTCCGAGACTTTTTCCGTCAATATCTCTGATATTGCCGAAACTTTGATACGTCCATGAGATCCTCCTCATGCTCTCTTTCTCAAAATAGATCTTCAATCATGCTAAAGAGATCCACACCAAAGATTCTCTACAAAAGATATTCTCACACGAAACTCTCCATTGATACTCCAAAGATGATTTTTGTAGGAGACCCTTTCTATCTTATTTATACTTTCATCCTCTTGGTCACTTAACCCATTTTAGGTCACTTAACCCAAATCTAGGTTATTTCCTCATTTTAGGGTTAACCACTTTCCATAATTAGAAAGTTCTCCATTACTTTATCATTTAAATATTCCTTCTTGACATTGTCACCTCACTTTTCATTTAAATAACCTTCTTTGATTTTGTCACTTCACTTTATTATTTAAATAATCCTTCTTGACTTTGTTACTTTACTTTATCATTTAAATAATGATTTCTTATTTTCAAGCACTTGACTTCTTTGACCTTTTGGGGCTTCAAGCCAACATATGAGGGTCCTTCATCTTCATAGGGCCATAACTCTCAAACCATGAGGATTTATGTGACATTCTACATGCCATTGGAAATGGCATGAAAATCACTATCCCTCTAGGGTAGTTTCACCAACAACTTCACTGATCTTCATCTCATTATTCCACATATAAGTATGGGTTCTCCATCCACACTTCATGGATAACTCAATCGTAAAGTGTCTTCTCGTGAGGGATTTCACCATAAGGGGACCACTTTGTAGTTCATCCATTTGTGCACCTTATCAACCATAATAAGACCATTACATCAATCCAACTATGCATCATGTATCCATGACAACTCATTGATCCATCTTCATTTATGCATTCTCATCAAGGACAATATCAATGACAAATCGTTGATCCATCTTCATCTATGCATTCTCATCAAGGACAATACATATTACATTTGACTTCAATAATCAATCAATCAATCCTTTGGCAAACATCAATCAATCAAACCATTGGCATCAATGACAACCTGATCCAACAAATCCTTCTCTTCATGTCCAACTGAATTGTAGAAGTTTCAAAATAAATTCCTTGGTGTACTCTAATATTTATGGAGTAATGGACAGTCAGTCAGATGATGTCCCCATTTCTTAAATATTTCACAATATCCCCCTCCTGGTAATGGATTCGGTGCTCCAGTCACCAAATACTGCGCAAATGTTGGGAATTCATCCTTGTAGTGGCCTTTAGTTATACACTTGGTACACCATACTTGTTCTCATTTCTCCTTCCCTTTTGTAAGCTATGTTAGTTTAATTTTCAAGGAAACTAACTGTATTTGGACTTGCGCCATCCTTCCACTGTCTCCTACAGGGGATGCTTCCAATTTCATTGCAATATCCAAAGCTTTAGGTTGTGACACAACCTTCTATTGAATCAACGACTTGGGAATATGTGGTAGAAGTACAGCAATAAACCATTCTTGGTGTTGTTGATCAAGGATTTGGAATTTCAATCTACCCATCAGATCCTTAAAACATTGGTCATAATCCCAAACTGATTTAGTCTGAACATGTTTGATTTCCTTCAACTCTGTAATGTACTGTGACTCAAACTTTGGCTTATTGAACTCTTTCAACATTGTTTGTCTAATTTTTGCTAAAGTCCTGGATTTTACTATAGGCATGGTACTATATAGTTCCATGTACCAGACTAATGCATGACCTTTAAATGTTGTTTCCAACTGCATAATCTTAACAACATCATATTGGACATTATTTGCAACCCAAATTGTCTCGCAGAAAAATAGATGTTGTTCTCGGTCCTCTAACCCAACTCCCTGGAACTCAAGCAGTCTGAGGGTGTTGTATACCCCTGCCATGCTTCTTTGTGTAGTAACTCCCCTAGGAGATGCTGGTTGACTCTGAATCTATGCACTTCTTCCATTTCTTTGGATACTGCTACTCTGTCTGCCCTTGCTAACGATGAGTTCTTTTGACAAATCCTCGAATGTGATTTCTGATCTAGGTGGCACACATGGGGTCGCAAAATCAACACAAGATCTCATTTGAGTAGGACTTACTGACTCTTCTATTATGGGACTAAACTGAGAATTCTCTTTCTCTCCTTCTGCGTATGATATTTCTACAATCTGTACGATTGCATAGTGTTCTCTTCCCTCAAGCTCACTACAAAAATCTCCTTTCTTAGTCCCAGTCTTTCGCCTCTTGTACCTTCTTCCACTGCATAGTACTCCAAACTCATCTTCTTCTTTTGATACAACTTCTTCAATTATTTGCATCCTTAATCCCTCCCTTCCTTCATTATTTCCTACCTTTAGACAATCCTCTTTTCATCCCTTAGTTCCCCTATGTGCACAAATACCCCTAGAAATTAGACTCTATTTTCATCACATACTTGTCTCACAATAACATCTATATCCACGTACCCAATGATTTCATGAACCTTCCGCACAGACCATTGAAGAAATCCCTCTCTTCAACACTGTATGACTGGGTACAATCCACTACAAATTATGTAATATAACCTCCCCATATCTGTCCAATCAGAAGTCAACTATGCGAGAAGTATTATTACTTACAGAATTCAGTTTCCTTACCAACTCCAGATTCCAGTTTCTCGGTGTTGCGGTTCGGTACCTTCCAATATTATCCACTAATATTTCTAACCACTCAATCAAAATAATTGGAAATTCGCCAAAGAAACTCTCATGTATCTCTGTGTACACATACCTTTGCATCCATTGCTCATCTCTCATACGATGGTTTCTATTCTC
Organism: Picea engelmannii; assembly: GCA_009831015.1. NCBI lineage: Eukaryota > Viridiplantae > Streptophyta > Pinopsida > Pinales > Pinaceae > Picea > Picea engelmannii. The sequence continues at coordinate 107,805 of ML807247.1, forward strand.
TTTTTGATCAAATTCTCATTCCTTCCCTTCTAGCCATTATGAGATCTCTTTCTCAGTCGGCCTCCAAAACATTTCCTCAATCACAAATTTTAGGTCCCAAAAACAGAACCATTTGTTGGCTCACAGTTGTAAGACCATAGGTTCAAGTTATATTAAAAAAAAAAACACTTCAGACACTGACCCTTTCAACATCACCTACATATAAGTGAAGTCTCACCCAAGGCATCTATTGGGGCTGGAAGAACCGAGTTTTTGCAGTAGTGAGGGAATGGGAGGTGATCATCTTATTCATTCTTACTTATCTATTCTATGTGCATTATCTTGTATTTAATATTCCTCGGTTACTTAGTGAATTAAGTTATATAGTACCATTATACTTTAGATTGCAACATAACCCATCTATTGTAACATTCATAACTACTAAGCAATGATCATATATTAGACAAATCTAGTCTAACATGCATAAAGAGAATATTCATGATCAATCACATAAAATACAAGTAGACACAAGAATTAATGTGGTTCACCCAACTTTAGTATACGTCCACAATGATTGGTTTCTTTATTATTCTTTCTGTTATCGTCTCAGGTTTGCGCATTGTGCTTACAATAGAGATATCATGCTATCTCTCACTCCATCTTGCCTAGCCACTCTATAGTGCAAGCCTCTCTCTCTCTAACTTCTCCCTAAAAATTAGACATAGACTCTTCATTCTCAGTCTAATCTCTCATTCTCATCATGAATGTGTCAACAAAAACCTGAACAGAACAAAACCTAACAACACAAAACCCCTATCTTCCTAACCTATTACATATTTATACATGAATTCTAGGGATCAAAAACCTACTTTGCTTATCCCAAAACCCTATTACAACTCATTTTGTCTCATGCTGACTCATGACAATGCATGTTGACTCACTCTTTAGGCACTCCCGATTGATGTTTTTTCTTTTGCATGTTTTTCTTCTTTTGTCGTGCTAAACTTGTATACTTCCTTTTTGACCGCTTTATCTTCCTCCTTTATTCTCTTCTTTATTCACTTCTAAGTATGTTCTTACTGCACACTGCACTCCTAAATGTGCCTCTAATGCACACTCATGAGCTTGATTGTGCCTTTACTACGCACTCTCGAGCCCTTCTTGTCTTCTTTCTTCTTCTGATGCGTGTATCCTCCATACTTAGGATTTTCATGAAAACTGTATCCAAAATGCCTGTCCAACAAGACTGGTGCAAGAACATATGTTGTAGAACTCTTTTAATGGTGGATAGTGGGCTCAATTAAAGAATTAAAGGTAGCTCAAGTTCCATAGTTGAAGCTGTATAGTTCGATTATTCTTCACATGTGGGTTTCAGGCTAGGAGGTCATCATATATTGATTACTTTACCAAAGAATATTATCACCACAACCAATTACCTGACCAGATAGGTAGAAATAGAACATGGCAAGGATTGTTCAATTGATTCTACTTCTAGATTCATCTTCGAAAACATTATGACTAGATTTGGATGTCCGAGAAGTTTGACCAGTGATGAAAGTAAACATTGTTTTTAGCACTACTATTGCAACCTTAGCTAGGGAATTTATGATTCATAATCATAAAACTAGTCCTTATCACCCTTAGGTCAGTGGCATAGTGGAAGATTTAATAAAATTTCGGGGAAGGGATTGAATAAAGTTTGTTACACATATAGGGATGATTGGGATGAGAGAGTCCTTCTTCTTTTATCAACATAAAATACCACTACCAAGAGGTTGCAGTTTCTAAATTTTTAGTTAGCGTTTATGGTCAAGGGACCCAAGTTTTTTATTTTCTTGATTTAGTCTTGCACTACTGGGTAATCCTTTGTGGTTAGGGATAAGTTAGTTGCATACTTTTGCATCGAATGGGGACAATCATTTGAGCATACAACATGGTGCAGCTGCAAAAATGTTTGGAAACCACGAATGTTTTTTCTATCACTTTTATCCCCACACCCTGATCGTCTTCCATTTCAGTGGAAATTGTTGGAAGATTGGTTGTTGTCATTGATGTCAACCCGCAAGATTGATGAAGGTATTTGGACATGAAGGACAATGCACATGTAGATACAACACCCATGGATGGATAATATACATCATGTTGTTTTCGGTGGTATGTGTCACGCCACGTGGATCCTCATGGTTGAGGAGAAATGAATTTTTGAAGATGACAAAGCGAATTGAAGAAGGAAGTACATGTAGGCCCTGAAGATAATTAAAGAAAAGAATTACAAAATAAGAAAGTGTCAGGTCAGACCTAATGTTAAAAGGAAGTGACATAAATGGTATAAATAAATATCATTATACATTCATTTGAAACACAAGTCGAATTTCAGAGGAAATCAGAAGTAAAGAAGGCCATATTTCAAGGGAGGATGAAGTCTTTTGGCGATGTGTTCTAAGGTATGTTATTTTCAGGTCATCTTACCATTTTCGCTATAATTTTTTTTATAGAATGATTCATATGGTGAAATTGCTCTTGTATTAAGAATACATATCAAGGTATCTATGGTAAAAGTTTCATATCTTGATTCACTATCATTATGGAAATACACTCTGTGGAAGATAAGGTTTTTGACCAGTCCTGAAGCTAGTCAATAAACATGTGTTCTAGGTAAAACAATCATAACATATTCATAGAGAATCCAAATGAAGTGGGACAAATTTCATTGGAAATAGTACAAACTTTAGTTTCATGTGCGTGAGTTTCAGAATCTGATATTAAATATTGAGTGCAGGGCATTCTATACAAGTTAGGTCTCCGGAATAAACCAGAATTGAACAAGGTCTACCATTCTCTCTATAACTTCTTTTGGGGAGGATTCAAGGAGTGAAACTTGGATAATTTTCAGAGAATAAATTGAGTAATATTATCTACAGGATCAGAGTATTCCAAGAATTGAAGAATTGTAGAAATTGACGAAGTCTCAAGAAGCATTATCAGGTTCTATGTGATGGTTGGTTGATGGTGATGATTTAATGTAAAGTTTTATTATCTCTCATATATTCTTGGGTGGAAGGAAGGGGCAATGATGGAGAGTTAAACTCTCTCTTGATATTGGAGGATTGTATTTTCCTCTTGGAGGTTTATCCCTCCCTTTACATTTGGAAGCTGTAGGTACCTTTGGAAGTCATTACTTCCCTTGAACAATAACTATTGATTATTTCTCATATATTGTGCATGGTGTATTGTGGTGTATTGGTGTAATTCTTATACTATTGTTCATTGCTCATTGGATATAATT
>ML807247.1:219690-246155 GCA_009831015.1 Picea engelmannii
GGCCCTCCTGGTATTTTATTGATGGGCGAAATTGACTGCTCATCAACTGGAGGAGTGAATCCGGTCCGGGGTTGTCTAAATAACCCAAGCCGTTTGGATTAATCCACTCCGACGGGTTTAGCGGCTCCGTTGGCCGATCTAAGTCCTAGGAAAATGAAAAAACTAAACTAAAGAAACTAACTAAGTGAAAAACAACTGCTGCAATCTATATACAAGTCTAATATATATTTACAGTTTGCTAATTTATTTATAAAACAATAATCCTACTTATTAAATGTACAGTTATCGATATGATTAAATCTCTATTATATATACAGTATTCACAAAATGCAAATTTTGATCAAAATCTGCAAAATCAAATATGAATTGTCTTATGACAACGAAGCTATTATTTTTTGATTTTTATAACTTTTATGAAAAAGAAATGAAATGACAGCTATCTAACTAAGCAATAAAAATAACAATTTGTACTGTAAATCTAAACTACAGAAATGAACAGTGAAACGTGTTTAGATTATAGGAAAATTTATATATTAACTAAACTAGTTAAATAACACTAACAGACTGACTTGTAATAGCGTTTCCTATTCGTCCTGTACACAGTACTCGATTTCGTTGTTTGATGGGGGCAACCCGCACCAGATTTTCCAAATGATTCTCATAAACAGGAAGCAGTGACGCTTGAATACTAATGACAGAACAAGCAAGACATATAGCAACAACAATTTATAATTTAACAAATGATCATATTAAGATAAATCTGAGTATGACAATTTGTATATAACTGTTTATTGAACAAAGAAGGTCAACCTTCTAATCATCAAATGTAAACATATTTATTGATGTATATAAAATGAGAGACATCAAATATGGACACTATTTAAAACCCATCACATCAACCTGTAACAAATTATGATATCTAAAGTAGTCAAAATTTTGATTACAAATTGAAATGAACAAAAACTTGAACAAAAGTATGATATATTGAAGCTAAAGTCGTACAAAACACCCACTTTCATTCGAGTCTAAATAATCACCAATCCATAGTCTCTGATCCCAAGCAACGATGGTCTTTGTTTACAAAATAATACATATATAAAGGCCACAGGATAAAAACATTCCTTGTGGAAATTATCAAAACTGTTGCAAAAATTATGGGAATACAATCTCCCAAATTCCTATTTCTATCTAAGACTAACAGCCTAATCCAGAACTATGTAATGAAAAAGCATGTTCAAAGATGACACAGTCGATCCAATCTCCTTTGAAATTCGTGTGTACCTGTCAATGCACAAGAATACATGATTTTCAGATTGTATTTTAGTTGTAAAATCAAAACAATTCAAATTTTCATAACTAGCTACAGAATCTCACGATTCTGTAACTAGTTATTGTTATAAACAGAATTGTGTTTTATTCATTCAATCAAAATAGAAATGTATGCGATTTGAGCAACCAAATCCTATATGCTAATTCAACACAAACAAAGTTATTTTAAAATTACTTTTGAAACACCATACCTCGGTTTCAGGGATTCGATTTGATCAAGCTATTTTTGAATTGATAATGGCAGTGGTCGCCTCTACATTTTTGAAAACGACAGAGCCTGTGGTCTTCTGCCTTTTATCATTAGCTTGCAATCTGTCATTTTCTTTGGTTAACACATTTACTCGGTCCTCCAAGGACTTGATTCGAGATTGGAGCAAAGGGACGTCTGTATAATATCGGTCGAGCCACAACTTGCATTCATTGCACTGTGGTTGATTAGGCCTTGTAATTACAGGTGAGGAGCTTCTTAATTGACTAGAAATTCCTCTGTCAAGTTTGATCCCAGGGTAGTTAGGGTCATCTTTAAGACATGGCGAGAGGTTCGTCACATAGTCGTAGAGCTTGACTGAACAAAGGCCGTGTGAGTATGGATACTCCTCGGTCAGAAAACGTTCCATTTCAGAATCAGAATCTTCACTCAACAGAATTGGCTGTTGGTCTGTGTTTTCTTTTGGTTTGTTATGAACACACCTTGATACCCAGTGCGCGGCCTTCTTACCTTTGCAATTGATATCGTTGTTACCCTTACCTTTTTTCCTTGCAGACCTCTTAACAGGCTTACCACTGTCTTTTAGACATGAGTCAGGCAGGGTTTCGGGTTGAGCATCATTCAGGTAGGTTGAGGGTTCAACAGAGGGCAAGAGTGTAGGAGGGGGAATGATAGGCCCGACAAGGGTTTTTGTGACCACGGTTTTGTCAACTTGTCCAATTTCAGGACTGGCAAAACCATTCCTCAACAAGAAAGCATCCCAACAATCACCACTCACCTTCAACTAATGAATCACAATGATTTTATTTAAACAGTGGTGGAAGAGGCTGGATTCGGCTTTCTCCTTCTTGAAAAGTTTATCCATTTTATATAAACTCTGAAGGAGGAAATGTAGCATATTTAAAGGAAAATCTATGAAACTCATGAGCAGCCATAGGTGGTATAGGAAAACTAAACTGTATCTACCCTTGCATGTAACAAACTGCTTGATAATGGCCAACAAATCATGCCACCTATACTTAAGAGATGTAACAGGCATACCTTTGTCACAACTATTAATATTCCTTGAGGTAAACAATAGCGGCCACGGTACTTCATCAACCTTCGAATTTGTAAACCATTTTTTCCCTTCTGCTGGTAGACCAGTGGCTGAGCTAAGGAAATCCTCGTTCAATTTGAGTTGGATGTCCCCAACTTTGGCCCTGCACCCATCGAATGTAATTGCAAATTGCTGAGCAACTGCGAGGTTAAAGCCTTCGAACTTCTCAATAAAAACCAACCAACCGTTCCTCTCCAGGTCCTCTCGGGAATTATCAAACAACAACAAAGTTTGGACACCATTGGGCTCGAATCGCACTACAGGAGCCATAGCTAAAAGAATAAAATCAATAGGGTAATCGGTGATAGGGTTTGACAGGGTAGACACAGAACCATTTTTCCCGCAGCTTCCCCAAAACAAGCAAAGGAAACCCGAAATGCAAGACAGAGCGTTAATGCTTATGCGTGCGAGGGTGGTAGAGTAAATTGGGACCATGCAAAAATATCATGTCAGGCTGTACAATCGATGATGCATTGGTAAAATGTTACATTCAAATCACAATAGTACATATCAAAAGGAATTTTAAACAACATGTCAAATGAATTACGACATAACCATGATTCGACCCAAAAATTAATGTGTTCAATCAAACCATTGCGTTGAAGTTTATGTAAATTGACACCATATTAACAATAGTCAAATGCATAAATATTGGGTGTTTTTGATAAATATGTGACCAGTGATGTGTTTGAATTCAAAGAGTTATGACCACATAAAAAAATAGGTCTAATCTAAAAGGTCATTTTAATGCAATCAACATGAATTCCAACTGTAGGTTTTCACGCTTGCAGTCGTGAAAATGAAAATGAGAAGCAGGTATGCAAAAGCGAAAGATAATGGTGTCATTTTAAAAATTTGCGAAGAGTATTGAGGGTTCAAAACCCTTGTGTAGGTAGATTGTGAGGAAAAAGAAAGGAATTAATATCGTTGCCAACATATTTCTGAAGGGGGTACCAAGAGGAAAGGATACAATATGTAGTACCAAAAGAAGAATACAATACATCTAACCAGTGTTGATGGGCACAATATCCAATCATAATCCCACATGGGGGACACAAAATTGGGGATATATATGGGAAACACGGAGATAAATGCCCCAGAAAATAACCAGGTGATGGTAATGTTGAAGGTGAAAACTACAAATGGAAGTGATCAAAGGTATGAACATTAATGAAAATTTCCTCAAGGATTGGTGAATGGTGGCATACAAATGAAGAATTTTCATTGCATGGATGAAGCAGAGGGCTTATGATATATGATAATTCAACAAATACTAACATAAATGGGGGAGTCAATAGAGGATAATTTCCAACATGATGAGAATAAATGCATGTGGCTCAACTCGGATATGTAGACTAACTAGACTCCCAATCCCCAAGGGGATCCAACAACATGGGTAAAAAAGTTCACTATTATATGGCACCCATGTAAGGAAGGATCTATCAACGAGTAAATGGAAAATGCACAAAATAGAGGGTCTGGTCCATCTACCCAAGTGAGGGGGGTCCTATTGACACTTTGTTGGGAATGAAAGGAAAATGAAACAAAATGGAGTTAAATTATGCTAAATGCCAGAGAAATTGATCCCTAAAAGAGTCCCATATCCATGAATAAGAGAGTTTATACATGATGAATTCCTACTCATAAGTCAACAAATATGAAAATGAAGTGGTGCTCAAGTAATGTAGACAAAGGAGTATAAATTCAATGTGAACAGTACAACCTTTAATCCTTGTTGGAAAAATGACTTCTAGGTGAAGTGTTAAATCTCAAAATTTTGAGAATACCCTTTTGAATATCTTAAAAACATGATTCCAATGATGTATATGGTGTGCCAATTGGAGTATGTATGATCTCGTATGGAGACAAAGAAACATATGGCTATTTCAATAACAAGGGCTCGTATGGAGAAAAAGAAACATATGGCTATTTCAATAACAAGGGCTTTTCCTCCAATTGCCAAATTATTTTTGCACTTGGTGGAGGATGAGATTGGGGAGGAGGATAAGGCCCTAAATATTGGTGATATTGTGGAGTACAAATCGATCATTTGAAATTGGATTAGTGACTTTCAAGTTGGTGGCCTAACCTTGTTATTTTTGGTGGATTACTTTTGTACATTGGATCCCATATATCCCCAGAGGACCCCTTGGAAATTTTTTAAGGGCCAATGCACTTATTGGTGTCAATATCTACATTAGAGCCACATATATTGGCCCCAGTATCTATGTTTCCCAATACAAGAACAAGGGGGGTTTCTGCATGGGCCAAAAATAAGCTTTTTGGCCCAAATTTGCTAGGGAAGCCCCTTTTTTAGGGAAAATATGGCAGGGACTTAGATTATGATGATTATGATGACAAGATATGACAAAATGTGTTTTTTTTATATGTATGGATGAATTTATATTACTTTGGAGAGAGAGGTAGTTTGAGGATATCCGTACACAGGTTCAGGGGATCCAAGAAGTGAGGGGAGCACTTGCTCGCTACAAGTTACTTTGAGAACTCACTGATGAGAGTAGGGGAAGGTATCCTATCACATATAGTAAATTAATATAATGAAGAGGTAGAGGCCTTCATATTTCAGGGCCAACATATTTGTAACACACCTGACACCCTAATTCTACTTAGGATGGTGGGATGCACAAATATTTTCTCTCTTCCTTCTAACTTCTCTTCCAAACCATATCCCTTTTCTCTATTCTGATTTCATAAGTCAAATATTCTCCTCAAGATATTTCCAAGGACTATAAATATTCTCAAATATGATGTCTAGACAAAAATGTATGGCCTCTCAAATTTCTTTCTCATCCATCCATATGATGATGTCATCATTCCAACATAACATCTACATGGACTTGTCCGTATAGACAACGACCTGCGTGGTTCAAATGGAATGGCTCTCTTATCCATATTGTCCAAGGAGTGGCCTATTCATGCTTTACATAAAGCCATATATCTATATTTCTAAAGTCTTAGATATTTTCCCATCCAACATTCGTCACATTCCTTGATGTCTCAGATATCCACCATCCAAACTTTCCCAAATCTCTGATATATGTCCATATGGGATCCAAAAATTTTCAATAAATATATTTAATATAAATCCCATATCTCTAATATCTGTATGGTCCTAGTTCCATCCACAAGGTTCCCATCATCCGAGATCCAAACTTTTAAAAAAGTCCTATTTAAATGCAAACACGGATTTCTAGATTATCCTTCCACTAGTCAATGCGGGTCTCACCTATCTTCAGCTACCATCTGAAAAATTCTAATTCACCTTATTTTGATGATGTGTTCCCAATGAAATAACTCCACCTATCATTCTTCCATTGGCTACGGGATGAGTGGGTGCCATCCCCGTACTCTCAAGCATCTGAGGTACAACCTGCACATCTGCTACATCATACAAATACAATTCACACTAATCAACGATCTTGATTGCTAGTGGGTTTTAAAGCTACATGAATTTTATTGATGTCACGTGATTTCGAACAGATTTGATGACTCTTGTTGGTCCAAATTTCCAGTCCAAATCTTAGCAGGTCTCAAAGATGCATGATCTTTAACAAGATCATTTGATCGCAATAGATTTGATTGATCCAGATTATTTTCGGCACAAAATGAGAGTGGAGATATAATAAATAAATGTACAGAGATATATCAGATATCCAATAATATAACAGATATATAGTAGAGATATAATAATAAACACATAGATACAATAATACACAATTTCTATTAATGAGCGAAATGTACATAACTGTAAAATATAGAGTGAATGAACTCACTAGAATGGTGGCAGCTCATCTCTGAGAAGAGATGTGATGGCTACACTCATTTGCAAGAAGATGATTATTAAAATTAGGCTCAAAAGGAATTTTTAACATAAAGAAAATCCCAAACCCTAACCCTAGAAGATGAAAAGCCAACAATTTTGTGGACCTCATTTTGGGTAGTTTGGTGTATCAACTTCTCGGGGGCGTAACTTTGGAATACGATCTTCGTTTGGGGTGCATGGTAGCTCGTTGGAAAGGTATCGATGAGGATATTCATTTTGGGGGATCAATCAAAGTTTTTGGATATCATTTAAGTTTTATATCATGAAAAACCTTCATTTAGACCCTCAAAATGGCCTTAGAATTTTAGGAACCGAAAAACTGCTAAAAATAGTAAATTGCCAGAAAATTGTTTTGAGCTAGTTGGAATAGGTGGGTGGCCACCAATATCCACCTAGATCATTGATGGTTGAGATTAGTTCAATCCAATGGTATAGATCAATAGTGGTCTCAAAAGGAGCTCGACCGTTAACCTTCCCTCTATGTTTCGACTTCGCCATGGGAGGACACTTGTCCTATCCACGTGTCACCTTCCACTTGACACCTCCTCATTAGACTCATATTCTTGTGTAAGTTACCATTTCATCATATGTGGAATCCATGTTAAGGAAAAATGTCCATCCACCTCACATCTTCCCTTTTTCCTCAAGGTCAAGATTCCATCGTGTCGAGGTTCCACATCCAACAATTCGACATCCAACATTTTAATAAATGCTCTTTTTTAAGAAATCCTAGATTTTGGGATGGTCTAGGTTCCATTGCATCATTCCACCATTTGTCATTCAAATTTTCCATAAAATCCCCTTTTTGAGATTTCTAATATTTTCAAATTTTTAGATGGTCTGAATTCCATCTCCCAACTCCACAATTTGGCCTTCATCCCTTGACCTTCCACCATGGCCCCATGGATGGACTTTGCTGACATGGAATTTAACACAATTACTAGCATGGAGTCTATGTGACATGTTGACATGGGATCTAGAATCCTTCCTTTTCAACAAAATCCATTTTCAAGAACTTATGGATTCTGAGATTTTTGGATGGTCTTAGTTCCACCTCTTGATTCCAACCACCCGTCCCCTTCCATAAAAAATGCCACCATGGAATGTTGATAGATCCTTCTTGTTGATGTGTCTAATGACATGTCATGTTGACTTAACACTTCTAAACCTCGTCCCAACATGTTGTTTGAATATTTGGCATGCTGACGTGGCATTTGACATCCTTCATCTAGATTTGATAGTTGAGGTTCCACTTCATGGTTCCATCTTCCAACCTCTATTTTGTGACCTATCACCATTATTATGGGACTTATAGGTAAATGCAAACATAAAAATATCTCCCTAGATTCACTTAGATCTAGAGAAAAACAGAACATAATATGACGCTTTCCCTAAGCTCTAACCATTGAGTTTACTATTTAACAAGAGATGGGAAACATACCGTTTAAATATCACTTCCTCTTGTCGTTTTCATCCTAGATCCACCCCAGTGCTCCTGTGATATTTAATCTACAAGGGAACACAATCCAACCAAAGTGAAAGCAATATAATATAATCAACAAGAACCTATGTATGTGATCAAGGAATCATACAATAAAACAAAGCAAGTTTTATGGGAAAGAAACATATCACTGTATCATATTAAAATGGAAGTAGAGATTACAACCAAAGCCTTGATGTCACAAGGTCCCCTCTCGATGACCGTTTTCTCCAACACACACACTTACTCCAAACTTGAATGAAGAATATCCACAATGACTTGATGAACTGAAATGAAGCTCTCAAGTATGAACTGAAGTAGAATTACTCATCCAATTCTTAGCCTATTCAACATTAATCTTGCTTGAATCAACATTCATTAACCTTATCCCTTTTCCATTAGAGAGCCCTCTTTATATAATGTGAGGGAGATATGGTTGAAGATATTAGGATGATCCCACCAAATCAGAGAAGTGAGTAAGATCCCAACCATTCAGAGGCCACCTCATCTTCTAGAAGATCCCCTTCTAGAACATTTGTGAAACTTGACCTTTTATTATATTTTCAACATCATCGCACCCTATCTATATAGCATCCCGCAGAGACGTCACAACCCAACTTGAGAGCAGAGGGCAACGATCAGGCATCGTCGCACCCTATGTAAAGTGCAACATGCGACGACCTTCCTTAATAGAGTTTTTGAGAAGAGAAAGAAAGTTACTTTCCTCATGGAGAAAGGCTCTTTTTATCTTTTCATGGGAACATGAACACATGTTATCAGTGGATCACTGGGGTGACCAAAATAATGTGTAACAAAATTCCCCCCAAAGTATGAAGATGGAACTCGTGACAGATGAAATACTTTGTAGAATGTGTGTGTCGGAAACAAGGAGCACACCGATCAGGAACCTGCAAATAGTCAAACATCAACATAATAATATACCATTGTCCGAGGTAGACATTCCCATACTCAGATTACAAAATGTCAGATGAGTCATGGCCACTAAATATACATTGTGGATCCATGTCAATGTGAATCGTCATAGTCACGAGACATACAAAGTGGATTTATGTGTTGATACAAATCATGAATACTCCATCACAACCTAGACCAGAATGATGTGATCCAGGGTCTTCATTTCCATCATCCCTAAGTAAGAATCTAGCCATGTGATTACAGGTGTTGAAGTCGAACATGGTAGAAACCACTTGATTACTGGTCAATGATGAGAACTGTTAACAAGTGCGAGGGAAAACACCATTGATGTCAATGAATCCCAAGGTAGTCTATTACAATCCAATGAATGTGAATAAATGAGTTGAAGTTGTACACTCGATAGAATCTCCCAATCAGGGGTCAATGATGTGAATCCATTGTTGGAAATGAAGAAACCTTCCATTGAGGCATGCATACTCTAAGGTACTAAATGATTTCTAAATCCTATTCCTAGATAATAAGTTGAAGTTGACAAGAAAATACTCATCACAGGAGGGACTTAATGTATCCCCCATCAATGACACAAAATAAGTAACAAATTTGAAGTAGATTAGAGTCTGAAGTGATTTGAAACTAACTCAGGGAAGGCCGACATGGTAGAAAATTTATATCTGCAGATGGCCGACATGATGGAAGGCTTGTTTAGGTTGGAATTCTCTTGAACATATGAACGACACGACAATATTATTGGAAGCATTGACTCAAGGAGGACCCAACATATGAACATGAATATGGTCAAACAAGAGACAAATGGATTTCCCAACTCGGATACAATGATGAAGGGGGGTGTCATGTTCAAGAGAGACTATTACTGCCACTAACACAGATACATAGACACTTTTCTTTCCCAATTTCCCCCGACCATTTCTAGCAAGTACCTCTTTATTTTTACGCAAGATTGAGGAGGATAACATATGCTTGTTGATGTAATCTCATCCTTCGGACGAGTCCCTCAAAGTATGTTTAAAGAACCCTAAGAAGGAGTGGTTCGGTCCCATATGGGTCTTTCGATGTTTGTTTAATGAGTCCAAAGAAAGAAAACTCAGGGGTTTTTCATGTTTAGAGAGTCTGAAAAACACTTAAAGATAACTCCACAAGATCCTTTTTCATAAGTTAATCTAATGAGACCAAAAAAGTGATAACCTACTACTCATCGGATGTTATCTTCAAATACTTTTACGATCATTAAAAGAACAAGGTCACTCAACAATATTTTAATCTCCATAATAAAGGATACTCCATAAAAATGATAAATATTGTTGAGCAACCTTGTTCTTTTAATGATCGTAAGATGAAAATATTGTTATCTTATAACAATATTAAAAGAACAAGATCACTCTTATGATAAGATGAAAGATCGATGTTATCTTATCTTATTGGCGATGATGATTGAGAGATTAACATGATAAAGGATACTCCATAGGTTTCGTTTTTCGTCTCACCATTACTAGTCTGAAAAAGAAATAAAAGTATACTCGGTTACATTCTCATTGATTTACGAGAACGAGAAATAAAAAAAAACTAAGCTCAAAKTTTTTCCTGAAAAAACCCTAAAAGGATTTGTACATGTGTACAAATGCATCGAAAACAAACCAAAAAATGAATCCTTGTTTCACCGGTTCACTCCTAGACTTTTTATCTGCAAAAATCAAACACTTGCAAAGTCGTTAGGGCTTTAGAGTTTAGGTGAAACATATAAAATAATATAAAATATAAATGAAAAGGTGAAAAGATCAATAAAAATGGGAAAAACTTCATTTCACTGTTTCATTTGTTATTTCACCCAAACTTTGTTCCAAACCCCCTTTTTACCTCAATTTTCAACTGCGGATTACAGAGGGCACGGCTGATCATTTAATGAATGGTCTCTGCATAACAGATAATTTTCATCTCTTTCAACTTTCCATGGATCAAAATTTGGTTTTCATTAGTTAGAAATAGACTTTTGAGTTAATTTTTTTAGGGTACCTATGCACGAAGGTCGTCGCAGGCGCCTTATATCGAGCCTTACGATGATCTAGGGTCATCGCTGGAGGCCTTAAAGATATCCTGAGATGACTCCTCACTGTGCAGATGCCCTATCCTACGACGTGCACAACCAAAATGTTTTTAAAGATGAAAATGCCAATAAAAATTAATCGAGGAAAGAAGATAATGATGTTAATCTCTCTTTATCATTCCATTGCAGGTTTTCCATGGTAAAAATGTTGGAATGCTGCGAGAGAGAGAACGAGGAGGAAGAATACTTTGTTGGGAATGACCCAGGAATGGTAATGGCCCTCCAACAATGTGGATTGTTGAAATTCTTTAAGATCCAGAGTATGAGGGTCCAACTCAGATTACTCGAATACCTAGTTCACATGTGGGATGTGAACAAACAGGCGTTTCATGTGGGTGCTCACATTCTTACGATAGTTATCGAGGATATCTAGTTCTTGACCAGGCTATCTCATTGTGGGTCCCTAGTCACACTTACAGGTAGAAGGGGTGGAGGCAAGCCTATGAACCACTATATCAGTGCACATTGTGTTCCAGGTACTTAGAATCATAGCAGTAAAGTTTCTATAAGATATGTCTGAGACTTGCCTCTATGGACCATCCTCTATACCATAACATGCATGGTAGGGAGTGCATCTCACCATTTTTAGTATGCCTTGGAGTGTATGGAGCCCTGATTTTTCAACTAGTGTGAAGGGGTTCTCAAAAGTATGAAAAAAAAACTAACCAAGTGCATGAGTGGTGAGCTAAAATAGTTTGGATACGGGTCGATTTTGGTGTCCTTCTTCCTAGAGATAGCCCTAGTTTTTCACTTATAGGTAGAGTGGGGTATACCTTCCCCAAAGGATACGAGAATGAAGAGGTGGGTCAACCTCATGGCACGACATGCATCTGGTCCCATTGTTAGATATAATGATGTCTTCTTCGACTGGTTGAGAACTCATATTCTCATGGTCGATGACTATACATATGTCGTATTAGAATTATGTGGAGATCCAGACTTGGCTCTTCCCGAGGGTTCCCGATGGGGGGACATAGGTAAGAAGGATTTTTTTTTTATATGATTCTTTTGTGGTTTTTAATGACATAAAATGATTTTTAGGTTGTTTATCTAATGACTAATCAAATGATCTTTGATGATGTAGACGTGGGACCTTATCATCCTCCTAGTTCATCCCCTATCCATAGGCAAGGGGATAGAGAAGATGTAGCAGGAGTAGTTGTTGCTGACTTCGAGACCCTAGACAAAAATCTATAGGGGCTCACGATGAACATCCTGGATACCTCCATCGACGATATCTCGAGGTATTACCAATGCCATACAGTGGGTGTGTCTTCTTCCATCGGTTGACTTCTCCGTAAAGTAGTACAAGAAGTCACATGTTATAGTGAGCAACATCCTTGATGCTCTATTGTATATGAAACCATGTGCTTCACATTTTTGATATTTTGGTCTTCGGACAAAAACACTTTTTGTAAAACTTTTATCGTTATATATATATGAGGCTTCTATAGGCTTACTTGTTGTACATACAAAGTGTAATTGGATTTTATAAATTTCTCAAATGTCTGTCTAACACATAATTATCCAAAGCATCTGTTAATATATTTAGACATCTAGGAATGCGTTGATATTCAATGTAATCAAAATGACATTCCAAGAGGTGAATTAGTAAATATACCCTTAACAACGTAGGACTTCGAATGGAGTAAACATTACTCAACTATAACACTACTAATTGTGAATCGATTTGTACAATAAGGTGACAGATTCTAAGTGAAACAATGTCGGTCAATAATTCGATGACAACATTTTATTCCGCAATATTGTTAGTTGCACGACCGAGGCAAACACCATGTAGATTAATCAATTCATCTCTAGGTGCATAGATTGCCCAAGCAACACATGCTGAGTTTTGAGTGTTGTGAATAGTGCCATCAACGAAGCCAATGTAGGGTAGCAAAGACACTGACATCTGGAAACCAAGCACAATGAAAGGTAAGCAACTGAAGGTAAAAATAAAACAATGAAAAAGCACACAAGAGTATGATACACTAAAAGTACAAGCACTCATGAAAAAATGATTTAAGCATAGTACTTCTTCAAGTAAATATCATTTATGGGTTCACTCAAAGGGATTTCATCATAATCAACCAGCTCATAAGCTCCCTTCTCCAATACTCGTTTGACAATATAAGGACCCCGCCACATGGGCTCAAATATACTGGTCCCTAGAAAATCACGATCTTACTCGTAAAGAAGAACTAGATCACCTTCAGAAAAAACACATGGCTTGACATGCTTGTCATATTGGGCTTTAACACGTTTCTTATGAGTTTCAATAACTAAGGAAGCATCACGACGGGTTTCTTCTAGTTTCATCAAATACAAAAGACATTCCTCTTCAACAGAGGTGTTAGGGAGAAGTTCAACGACTATTTTCAAAGATGATATTTCACATTCAATCGAAAAAATAACTTTGATACCACAAACTAAATGGAACAGTGTGAATCCCATGGTAGACTTAACGGATGTCCGATAGGCCCATAATGTTGAGAACAACATTGTGTGCCAACTTGTCTTATGAATTCCTATCATACGTCGGAGAATGGTAGTGATAACTTTGTTAATTGCTTCAACCTGGACATTGGTCTGTGGGTAATACGGGGTTGAGTTTTCATGGCGAAGACCCAACTTTTCAGTAAGTTCAGACATCATAAAATTCTGAAAATGACTACCGTCATCAATAATGATGGATTGAGGGACACTAAACCTAGCAATGATATGATTGAATATGAATAATGTTGCCGTTTTCATGGTGTTGTCAAATATAGGCATCACCTCATCCCATTTAGTGAAATAATCCATAGCTATAATGATGTATCCATGCCCCCTGGCCGAGTGAGGGTTACATGTCATGAAGTCAATGCCCCATTTGGAAAATGGACCAACGAAAACTATAGGATGTAAGGGAGCAGGATGAGATCTTATCTTGTTATTATAAGTTTGGCAAACATGGAATTTCTGGATGACAATAATGCAATCCTTAAACAGTGAAGGCCAGAAATAACCTGCTCGTAAGATCTTTTGGGCAATGGAATACCCAGATATATGACCACCACATGATCCAGAGTGATATTCATTCAAAGCTTTCTCAACTTCATCATAGGTGAGACATCGTCAAAATATAGAATCAATACCATGGTGGTAAAGGGTATCATCGAGGATGATGTATTAAAGGGCTTGATATTGTATACGACGACGATCTGTACTAGATAGATCAGGCTGGAAAGTTTGAGTCTGGAGATAGATAATGATATATCCATACCATAGGTCATCAGGACTAATCAGAAAAAGGGATTCGTCGGGTAAGGAATCCTCTGCCACATTTTTTGTTTCAGTTGAGGGAAGGTCGCATATCAGCTCGGCAAGAACCAAATATTTCTTTGACTTAGTGTGTTCAAACTCCAAGTCAAACTCCTGGAGAATCACTATCCATTTGGAGTACTTTCCCCCAAGAAATTGTCGAGTAAGGATATGTTGCATGGGGTTGTAATCGTAAATAAAGATGGTTCTACATAATAAGATATAATTACAAAAACGTTGAACAACTTGAATAGCTACTAAGGCCAGTTTCTCCACATGTAGGTATTTGGTCTCGGTAGTCGTAAGACTCTGACTAAAATAGTATATCACATGTTCTTCATGTGAATCATCCTCTTAGACTAATACCATCACAATGGTAGAGTCCAAAGTAGTTAAGTAGAGGAAGTAATCTTGGCTATAGTCAGGGGGAAACAGTAATGGTGTATGGGTTAAGGAAAGCTTCAAAGCTTCAAAGGCTTTGTTTGCAGTATCTTCCCATACAAACTCGCAACCTTTCTTGAGTACTCAATTGAATCCTTTCGTTAGTTCAACATAATTGGGGCTGAATCAACGTAAAACGTTTCCCTTCCCTTGCAAACTTTGGATTTGTCATAGTGTGGAAGGAGGAGGTAGATTAAGAATAGCCTCAACCTTCAAGGAGTCTACTCAAATCCTATGTATCGATACAATAAAACCAAGAAGTTGGTCAGAATCCACTCAAAAAACACATTTGTGTGGGTTCAAACGGATACGATAATAATGACAACGTAAGAAAATGGCCCTTAAATGTGTCAGGTGATCATGGAAATGCATGGAATACATTAGGAGATCGTCAAGATAGGGCTACACAATGTTCTTAATATCATGGAAAGTGTAACACATAGCGCGCTAAAAGGTCGCACCAAC
The DNA here is from genome assembly GCA_009831015.1 of Picea engelmannii. Lineage (NCBI taxonomy): Eukaryota > Viridiplantae > Streptophyta > Pinopsida > Pinales > Pinaceae > Picea > Picea engelmannii. The sequence continues at coordinate 234,918 of ML807247.1, forward strand.
ATTCTTGAGACCAAAGGGTAATTTATGGTAGGCAAAGGTTCCCCAAGGGAAAATAAAAGCAGTCTTGTGTTGATCTGTTGTAAAATATTAATTTGATTATAGATGGAGAAACCGTCCATCAAGGAGGAGATTTCACTTCCGACACAATTGTCAACGATCTGGTCAACAAAATGGGTAGGGTAATTATCTTTAGGACAATCCTTATTTATGTCCCTATAATATACACAAACATGGATGGTACCTTGTATATTATTTACCGGAACAATATTGGATACCCAATCAGTCAAAGCCATAGGATAGACAAAGCCAACTTTAATAATTTTTTCAACCTCAATCTTGGTAGAAACAACTTTGTATGGATGTACTAGGCGAAGTCTCTGCCGAATGGGTTTAGCATCCAAATATGTCTTAATTTCATGCACAATGATATCAGGATCAAACCCTGTCATTTCTTCATAACTCTAGGAAAAAACTTCACAAAATTCTTGGAAAAGGGATTTATACGTGCGGACCTCATTAGTAGAACATGAGGCACCGATATGAACATTTTCTACGACTCTGGGTTTAATCGATATGTCAAGAGGAATGGTAGGTGAAATTTTACTGAAGTTCCCTTCATACAAAATATTGTGTGTTGACTCAGGAATGAAAGAAATAACAACAACGGTCAACATAGTCGAAATCCATTGGTAGCTCTTTATGGTATCATGTTCTAGGAAGAGGATAGAATGATGATGTCCATCATCCCATGGAGTGCCTTCCATAGACATGAATAACATGATCATCTCATCAGTAGGAAAGATTACGTGAAATGGATTAGGAGATGAATTACAAAGAGAAGGAGGAGAAGGAGTTGTCGATTGAATAGCTTGATAAGAAAATTCAACTGGGATTAAAGGAATTTTATCACCGTAACGAAGAAAATCACCAGGGTTAGGCACTATCCATGGGTCATATGACTCAAGGGTTTCACGAACATTGGTGGAGATCATATTAATCGAAGTGAAAAAAGGAGAAGGAATATCGGGTGGTGGGATTGGAAATGTACCCATCAAAGTTGAATCTTTAAAAAGACCCATGCTGACAATCTCGTATCTGGGAGGTTTTTTTGAGATAAAAGGCATGTTTCTAGTATGGGAATCAGAATTAAAGAATTTCATTTGGTTGACAATAACCACCTTTCCTTGGTGCGGTAAACATATCACACGAAAAATGGTAGACACAATTGCATGCATGGAATCAATCCAGCTACGGGAAAGAAAAATATTATAATCAAGAGGTGCATTGAAGACCTCAACTTCTACATTGATTGATTTACCTTCTAACGTAATAGACAAATAAGGAAGAACACCATAAGGTTTAAAATCTATACCATTGAAGGCCTTAAGTGTATTGAGTGATTCAGTGAGGGCAGGAGAGCCAATAGCTTTCCAACAAGTAACAGACATAATGCAAGTCGATGCTCCTTCATCAATGACAGTTCTACAGATATTCTTGTTTTCAACAACAAATTGGATCTGAAATGCTAACTGAGGAGGAAGCCTTGGAATGTGATCTTCCAAGTCAAAGATTATCAAATTAGTATCTGTAGGATCAATTCCACCAATGGCCTTTAACAGTGCCTTCCATTGAGTAGGACAACTTTGAAGGACTTCGAGAGTTGACATCGCAGAGGGTGCTTGCAAAAGATCTTCTACAATAATGTAGTTTTTGGAAGCATGTGCATGGGGATTGAATGCAAACTTTCAAACAACGCCCTTGGGAGGGGGACGAAGAACTGTATTAAGACCCAGTATTTAAGATGAAGAGGATCGTTTGGAGGTGAAATTGGGAGAGGAGGTTGAACCAACGAAGGTGGTACATCATCAACTTTCTCCTTCGACGAATAATAATCCTTGGATTGAGTTGTGACTGCAACTTCGTTATTTTTAGAGTCACTAGTACACATAAGGACATAAGATGAAGTAGAAGGAGAAGCTTGTTCATGAATGACCAGTTGGGTTTGCTACTGAGAAGGGAAATATTGTTACAAAACAACATGTGTAGAAGGATTTCTAATCCCTTGGAGGAACTTAGTAACCTCATCACGTCGTGGACAATATTGTAATGATCGTCACCACAAATAAGGGAAGGGTAACGATTTTTACGTTTATCCTTCTCATGAATGGTATGCATTTTGGATTTATGATATTGTGGATTATTATTCTTTTCCTCCTTGTTCTTACCCTTCCCTTTCTTTTTATTTTGTTTTTTCCCGGCAGGTGTGGATTGAACCGAATTAACTTCAACAGTCTTACCAGAGGAAGGAATAGGAGGAGGAGTATTCTATAAATTAGAATTATTGGATTTGGGATTGGTGTGAGTGACATGCGCAGACTGGGTCTCAGCATGAAAGGTGCCAATCACACCATTAGTATCATGAGAAGTTGTTGGAGGTGTTTGGGTAGGGTTTGTGGAAGGACGAGGAGCATCAGGGATAAAATCGTAAAGTGTTCATGTTTGCGAATAAACGAGATCTAGATACTGACTAATCGCCTGCTCTTTAGTGACAACACCACCCATGGTGAAATCATGAGAGATAGGTCCAATGAGTGATTTTTTAAACCACTCAGCCAATAGTTGATCAAGAAGAGGAACTTTGATTAAGCGTCTCCTCCTCCTCCACTCATGGATGTGATCAGAAATATGAGTGGACGAGGATTGTTTAAAAGAACTCAAAATTTCGGTTCCTGTCTCATATCAAATTGGCAACTGGTAATGTGTCAAAAAGGCCATGGCTAGGGTGTTAAAGCCATTAAAGAATCCTCACGGTAACTTGATGTACCATTTTTCTTTCGAACCCATGAGAGTTCGTTGGAAAATCCCTAGTATGATGGAGTCATCCATCAAGGAGTTGGATGAACACCATAGGTGGAAAGTCATAACATGATTATTTGGGTCTTCTCCTTATCTACTGTCAAATTTAGGAATGTCGAAAAATAGTTTGGCCGGTATGATGGGCCAATAAGGATATTGTAGAATAGGATCATTCAAAATCCTAGACAAATCAAGTAAATCCAAAGTGGCTAGAAAGGGAAATTGTCAATTCACTTGAAAAAACTAGTAGCTCTGAGGGGGAAGTCCCATAGGTATACCAGTAGGACCATAATCAGTCTATAGATAATTAGACAATCCTGACAGCTTCGGTTGTGGAGGATTTTGAGGCAGATAGCCCACAGGATTGGGTTGATTAGGTATGTTCCCTTGGAAGGGAACATTATATTGAAAGTTTTGACCCCAAGTGGAATTCAAAGAACCTGGATACGGTTGACCAAGGTTAGAGGGTACAAAAGAATTGACTTGAGGATGTTTCCCCCCAAATGGTTGTAGATTTCCTTGGAAAGGAAGATTCCAAGGTTGAGATTGTAACATAGGTACGTTTTGTCCATAAAGTGGGTTATGGAATCCAACCTGAGGTTTACCCACAAGTTGAGGTTCTCCCCAAATATGAGGTTCTCCCCCAAATTGAGGTTTCCCCCCAGCTTGAGATTGACCTCCAAGAGGAATCTAGAAACCAAAAGTGATAGAATGATTGGTGCCTCCAATTAGATTGTAGCCACTAGGGTCGGGATGATGAGATCTTCTTAACAAAGGCAGAGGAGGAACGTAAGGCCCTCTGGAGAGAACCTGGGTAGGTGTGGGAATGAACTGAATCGTAGCATTGTACCCAGGAGAAACAAAATTTCAGAACCTCCGGATGGAACCTAGGTAGGGATAGCAATGGAGGTATTCAAAGATTTATACCCAGGGGGAAGTGATGGATTTGGTCTAGGCAGAAGTGGTGTTCCAATAGGAGCTTGAGTGATAACCACATTTCCATTAGAAACCCTGGTATCTTGTGGGACCATAATAGAATGGGCCATCTGGAGAGGAAGAATCAAGTGAGAACCAATCAACAATTGGTCTAGAAATACGGTGACACTACTGGTAGTACCAGTAAAATGGTCTAAAGGTATCGTATAGGTAACAGACATCTCAATTATTTGTGATGCCATAGGTTGATCAGGACTCACTCCTAGGTTGTCATAAAGATCTCGTACTGTTAAAGGGATGGAACTAGGATTAGAAGTTTCAATAGTATGAGCCGAGGTCCTAAATGATTCACTTTGAAAAAGTGGATCCTCTACTCTAGATCCTGCGTTAGGTCTAGTAGGTACTTCAATATTATCAACAACAACAATTTCTCTAGACGAGTTCATCTGAAGGATATGCGGATCTCATCTCACACTCAACAATGGGTTTTGGGGAAGTTGGAACACCTCTAAGGAATCTGAAACAATTCCAAATCCTTCCAAAGAGTGTGTGCTTCCAACTTCAAAAGCTACTTCATTGCTGACTACTCCCTCGGGAGAGCCTTCTGGTGAATTAGGAAGCAAAGGGAGGTAACATTATGGATCTTACTAGGGTAGCCCTTGCATCCTATGTGAATGACAAAGGCCGATGTTGTCTGAACCAAGTAAAGAAAGAAAAAAATCTATGGACAAATAAAGAAACAAATAGTACTCACTAATAAAATCTAAAAATCAAACCAAGCAAACAAACCTTCTTATTTCGAAGTCAATAGTTGGTGATGAAATCCAACGTCGTGAAATCAAGACAAGAAGGGGTTGGGACAAAGCGGGTGGAAAAGTTACATTGACGACCTGCTTAATGGAATTACACCCTAGTGCAAGATCCCACACATAATCGTGGGTATACCCTCTGTTAGGTTATGAAAAAGGTACAAATATCCTCCTTATTCCCACAATTCATGATACAATCTTGATTGACCTTTCTGTTAATTAGGGATAAATAGGATAGAAAATGATTAATATGTCTTCTAGTTATTGAATTTATGTTGAATAGATTCTAAAATACGATTGGAATTGTTTGATTCTGTTACAGGATTGGATAAATATTGTCAAAACCAAAATAGCAAAGGAGATCTTGAAGATGCGTGAGCTATTGGAGGTTAAGGACTTTTGGTGCAAAGAAGTTTTAAAGATGATTTGATTTTCTATATTGTAACTTTATAATAGTAAAGCAATCCTAAGGATCTTCCGATCCTCAGGATGGATTGATTTACTCATATTATTGTATATATAGAGGATAATAGATCCTAAAAGAAAATCTAAGAATTGTGTTCAAGTATTCAGACTCATAGTTACTCTGCGCAAGTAGTTTTTTTGAATGACGTACCAGCTATGAATTTAATAAAAGTTTTGATCATTTTCACCATTTCTACATACTGAGTTTCTAGTAGCAGTGCTTATAAGGACCAAGGGACCAATCTAAAGGAGCTATTGTTTCAGCTGTAATTGTATCAGTCTGATTTATTTTTTGCGATTCAATTCTCCTTCACAATAGTTAAGATGAATGCATAAGCATGTTAATAATTTCACACTGTTTTGCATACAGAAGATAGACATTTCTTTTGAGTGTTAATGATTGTTGATTCCAACTTCCATTACTGTAGTTTGTTGCTTGATAGTTCCTCACATTTTCATATGCGTTGTTCCTTTTACTTAGATTCGCATTTGTTGTTCCTTTCAAATAGATTACAGTTGTCGTTCCTTTCAGTTAAAGTTACAATTGTTGTTCCTTTTTGTTCAGTTATATTTGTTGTCCCTTTTGATTAGATTACAATTGTTGTTTTTTTTCATTAGAGTAATTCGTTATTTCCTTTCCAGCAATTCGATTCATAGTTAATAGTTAATTCTGCAAGTCTTTTACTTAGATTCAATCGTTGCTTCTTAGTTAAATGTATTCAACAGATTAGCTAATTCCTTTTCATTCACAGCATGTTAGTAATCAGATTTCAATTCTGTTAAATAAGATATTAGTCTTAGAATCTTTAAATGAACATTTGAGGAACTTGATTGTGGATAAACTCAAGTTTTCTTTAGCTACGTGATTTTACCCTCTACAAGCTATCTGCATAGACTTTGCTGATGTTCTTGAGATAAAAGATGAATCCTCGGGTTGATAAATTAATGTTAAACTAAGACTGGTTTTATGACATATTTAGAGCCCAACACCCTCCAAGGAGCCCGAGTGAGTTTGGCTAATGTTGATTCTAGGTAGCATGAATACTTTCCCCTCCACAGTCAACTTGTGTAAAGACCCTAGAGAGATAGGCTACTAAGGTTACCAAATACAACAATAATGCATGTGGAAACGATGTCGACAGTCTGATCTACACACAAAGGTAGAGTATCTAGCCTGAAATCAAATAAAGAGGCTCCCACACATAATCGTCAGTATACCTTCAAGTGACCCCCAATAATATGCGCAATCTCTACACCAAGACCAACAAAGCAGGGTGAGTAAATCTGCCAATCTTAATGCGACCTCAGGTTTGACCCTTGTGTGAGAAGAGATTCCCAAGATAAATTGAAACAATTGGATTTGAAATCTCCCTATCACAAGACACTATTGTATTTTTTGATGCCTTGGAGAGTGTGCCTTACAACCCATTCCAAAGCGCTATCCTAGCTAATGTTGGTGAAAAATATCCCTAGAAAATAAAAGTTACTAATAAAGTTTAAATTTGTGTTGTGTTTTAGAAGTTGTTGTTTACTCAAAATGGAGATGGACATGAAAATGATGAAGTTGTGACCTTGACCCAATAAAATACAAAAAGAGATGAATGTGCAATTTTTCAATTCAATGAACTCTAATTATGGTAGGGAGAAGGTATTTGTTTGAAGTACAAAAAGCTACAGATTGCAATTTCTTAATTTCGAATGAAGAAAATTGAAAATAATCATGAACTACAAAGTTTTCCAATTCTTCTCTTTAACAAATATTTCGAATGTAAAAATTGTTGGTAGGGCTTGCAGTTTGCACAATTTGCATAGTAGGGCAGTTTGCACAGTTTGCACAGTAGGGTAGTTTTCACAGTTTGCACAGGACTTGGTTTTGTCATTAATGTCAAACTTTAAAATGCCAAAGGGGGAGTTTGTTGGTTAGTTTTCATAGGCACTGTGGATCATTTTTCACAGGCACGGTGGTTCCTAATTTGGAGATCAACATGCCTCCCGACATACCGAAACGCGAAACTGCGAAGAACCTAGGAGGTGAGCCCTTGGTTATAACTCGAGGTCACATGTGAAACGAGCCTTGGAAGAGGATTCAATACCCTTAGCTTGAATTTCTAAGATCAGAAATTGACCAGCACATGTCACATCATCCTAAGTAACGTCACTATGATACGTCACTCCAGGAATTTCTATTTCGGGATTTTTACATGGTAAGCAAAAAAAAAAAAACTCCAACATCACGAAGTCCTGAATGCCGAAATACCAAAAGGGACACACGACACATCATTTTGGGGATCGTGACTTGGAGTGTCAAAAAACTTCATCACAGAGACGTCGAAATGCCAAAATGCGAAAACGCCGAAATGTCGAATCGCTAAAAGCCAAAATGCCAAAATGTGAAATGTCGAAACGTCAAAATACCTTTTTGTATAGGCTGTAGTCACCACCATTGGTCATGTGAGAAGGAGGACCTAGAACCAAGTTAAAGCTCCTTTTCAGATATTGCAACATGAAGAGACGAGATGTCTTCAACTCAGGATTGTCGATATGCCAATCGCGAAAGCGCCTTTTGGTAAAGGCTCATGTTCACAGCCAATGGGCATATAGAGTAAGAAAGAGACCCATCTTCTACATCAAACGATGTGGATTAAATACTTAAACTGATCATGTGGTTGTTGTTCTTCTAGATGCCTTAGCCATTAATAATCACTTTAAGATAGTTATTCAGTTATAATAACTGAATCTTCGAAACCTGAGGGTTTGAGTGTACGCCCTGAATGTATGGGGTAGAAATAAGTGAAATTCAGTGAGATGAAGAGATGGTGTGTATGGAATTAATGGTACAGTCGTAGCTCTAAAGAAAAATTCAGTTCTGTAAATGAAGATAAATCTGAAATAAAATTATACAGGGATAGTGAGGAGAAAACATGGGGCGAGAGGATTGTGGAAGAAAGATGGCTCTGCAAAATTTGAGGAGAAAATTTAATGCTTAATCTTTGACAGAGAAGATAAGAGTTGGTTTGCAGATTCTTAGTGACAGAGAAGGATTCTAGGGTGGTAGGGAGGAGCAAGGGGAGACTGTAAAAGTCTCCTGTACAAGTTGGTGCTTGTACATCTGGGAGTTGTAGCTTCCATTCAATAGGTACTGAAGAAATAGAGGTAGCAGCCTCATCTGGGTTGTAGCTCAGATAAAATAAGAATGTAAAGAGGAGTTGGAACTTGCCTTTCATTCATAAGAAAAAGAGGTTTTTCCCCTTTTTGTTTCCTCATGAAAAATCACTGTGTCACTATTTCATTTATGTTATTGTATATTTATTGGTTAAATGTATTACTGCAAGTTAAATGTTAAAGGCATGATTTACTGATTAATAAGTAATCTTCTTATAAAATGAAAGAAATTTTATATAACTGATTCACCCCCCCCCCCTCTCAGTTAACTTATCCTGTTCAACAATTGGTATCAGAGCAGGTTACTTCAAGATATCAGTTTAACCACTAGAATTTTTTGATCATTCATAATGGATAAGAACTAAGAATTTACAAAACATGGATTGCCTTTATTTGATGGTCATAATTATGCTTTTTGGAGTATCAGGATGAAGTTGTTTTTACAAACTCAAGGAGTAGATATCTGGCAGGCTGTACTAAGTGAATATAAAGTCCCAGCAACCATTCCAATAGATGCTACAGGTAAGAGACTCTATGAGAGTAATTACAAAGCTATGTATGCAATAGTAGGAGGTCTAGCAGGGTCAGAATTTGTTAAAGTTATGCATTGTGCATTAGCAAAAGAAATATGGGATAAATTGAAAAATGTATGTGAAGGAGACACTAAGGTAAAGAGTGCTAAGCTACAATTATATAGAAGTCAATTTGAAAGCTTGAAAATGGAAGAATCTGAAGATATAACTACCTACTTTCTTTGAATTGATGAAGTTATTAATACCATGAGAGGCCTAGGAGAAACAATTAATAATAATATTATTGTGCAAAAGGTACTTAGATCACTTCCTACTAGATTTGATTCAAAAATATCTTCCTTAGAAGAAAGAACAAATATTGATACTTTAGAAATGGATGAATTACATGGAATAATAACAGCATATGAGATGAGAACCTCTGGTGAGAATTATTTTAGGAAAGAATCCACTTTCAAGGTAGCAAATAAAGATAAGAAAAATGTTGAAGTAGAAATCAATAGTCATGAGGAGTCAGAAGGTGATGTGGAAGAAGCAAATTTTGTTAAAAGCATGAAAAGAGGTACTGGCAAGTATAAAGGTAAGCTTCCTCTGAAATGCTTTGGTTGTGGTAGAATAGGACATTTTTCATCTAAGTGTCCTTACAATAATCATATTGACAATGAATAAGATAGTGATAGAAAACCTAAGGAATTCAAGAATAGACATAAGAAGTTTTTTCAAAGAAAAACTTACAAAAAGAAAAGCATGTGTATAAAAGATGACAGTGATATTTCAGAATCTGGTGAGAGTGATGACAGTTCAAATGTACAACTTTTTATGGCTATGGAAAAATAGGATGATCAGTCTGGTGAAGAAGAAGAAGGTGAAGTTGATCTAGAAGATGAACTTGTAAGTGCTTTAAGTGAATTAAAAAAAGTGAGACGAGAATGCAAACATTTTAAAAGAGAAATTGAGAATCTAGAATTTGAATTACAGAAATCAAATGGTTTGATTGAGAGCACTGAAATCATGGTAGTTGACTTAAAACTTGAAATAGAAGAGGCTAGAGTGACTGAAGAAGCTCTAACTAAAATGCTTGCAGAAAAGGATAAGGAAAATGAAGGTTTAAAAATTGAAGTAGTCTCATTAATAAAGAAAGTACAAGAAAATAACATAAATCATAGTTCTCAAGTGTTAGATCAAATTATTAGTAGTCAAAGATCAACATATGATAAGACTAGAATTGGTTTTAAATATACAGTAACTGATGGATGTTCTAGTTCAAGTGTTGAGAAAGCAGGTACAGAGGATAATCATGAGAAAATTACAAGCAAGAAGATGGAATCAGAAAGGCAAGAAGAAAATTAGGGTTCAACAATGCATAGAAGAAGTTATGGCAGACATCAAAATAGGTTTGAAGGCCATTGTTTCTTTTTTTATAAGTATGGACATAAGGCTGCATTTTGTAATAGTTTTTCAAGAAAGATAAATGCACATAACAGTCATGAAAGGTCTAATTTTGAATATGGAAGAGGACATGGTAAAACTAGTCAAAACAATATAAACTACTCTTACAATAGATTTGACACCTTGAGATATGAGACTGAATGTTACAAGTGTAACAACTTTGGGCATGTGTCAAGAAATTGTCCTATGAGTTTTCATAAATTTAATGACACGAATCTGAAAATCAAATATTGGAAAAAGAAAAGTGAAAATCTAAACACTGAAAAATGCACTATAGCTCTACAAGCAGAACATAAAGTAAAATGGGTTGTGGATAGTGGATGCTCAAAGCATATGATAGGTGGAAAACAACTCTTTGTTGAACTAGATGAAGGAAAAGAAGGTACATTCACCTTTGGAAATGATCAATTAGCTAGGATAGTTGGAAGAGGAACTGTATGTCTAAACAACAAGAAAATCATGGCTGAAAATGTCTTATTGGTTAAGGAAATGGAACATAACTTATTGAGTGTAAGTCAAACCTATGATAAAGGTCTCTTTATTATTTTTTATTCAAAAGGACGTCAAATTAGGGATATAAAATCAAATTAACTAGTTGGAATAGCCACAAGAACTTCAAGCAACATTTACATACTGGATGAAGAAAAAGAAAAATGTTATCTTGGGAGTGAAGATGAAAGTTGCTTGTGGAACAAAAGACTTGGACACATTAACTTTGAAAATCTGATTCAGTTGAATAAAAAGGAAGCAATAATAGATTTACCTGTCATAAAGAATCTTTCAAGTTCTATCTGGAAGCAATGTCAAGGTGGTAAGAAAACTAGAGTTAAATTCAAAACCAAAGAACATTCAACTACTAAACCATTAGAAATAGTACATGCTGATGTATGTGGACCTATGAGAACAACAGGGTTAAAAGGAGAAAGATATTTTCTACTATTTTTGGATGACTTTACTAGAATGACATGGATGTTTTTATTGAAAAAGAAATCTGAAACTTTTAGTTGTTTTCAAACCTTCAAGGAGTCAAC
>ML807247.1:274364-288228 GCA_009831015.1 Picea engelmannii
AAATGATTCGCCCAAATTCTATAGGATAAAATTATTTTACCTTAAAAATCGCCAAAATTTTATAAAAACTATATAAAATCCTTAGAAATTTGAATATTTTTACAAAAATATCGCCAAAGATTTATAGTTGGCATATGAAGGATATGTAAGATTCGCCAAGGTTTCTACATTTTAAAATAAATTTCCATTCTTAAAATCATCCCTAAAAACAACATATTTTCCCTTTGAATTAAATTGCCAATAAACCTATCATTTTCCCATTTTTCTTGGAAAGCGGTTCCAAATTTTTAAAACTGTAGAGTCATTTCTACAAAAATAGACATGAGTGCAACAAAATATGAGGCATCCTTCATGATCATTCACATATAGGATCCCACCTATCTGGTATATTATAAATTATATATAAATAATAAGGCATTGCAACCTATTTGTAGGAAGGGATCAAGTTGCACTTTTTTGGCATCAACAAACTGGCGACTCCACAGGGAAATCTATTCTCAACAAATTTGGGAACTCAGAATGTTTTGGTTTCATGTACCAAGAGAAATAAATGATTGGAAAACAACTGGAAAGAATAGTTATGCAACAAGGGGGAAAATATGATTTAAGGGAAATAATGAAATGAGACTTTGGGAATAACTTATGGAAAGTGATACATATGAGGGGGTTTGGTCCTGTATGCATAAAATTTGAACAAGGAATAACAAATAGTTCTTATTAGAGTTTCAATGAGAATGATTCTGATATGCTCTTTGATATGCTCAATATGGAGGGAAGAAAGGGATAGCAGAAACATGGAAGAAGACAAATCAACTATTCTACAACATTATTGAAAGAAAAAAACAATCTTAGCAATGTCTGAAAAGAGGAAATTGTGACAACTATTTATACCTTATTTTTTATTGATCCACAATACTTATAGAATGACATTGTTATGGAAAAACTTATCCATACTTTATTTCTGATAATTATGAAAAACAAAACTACATAAATTAAAAAACTCAACAAACCAAAGTAAAAAGAAAACATTAAGGAAAAAAATATATACATTAGTCATGTTTTCATAAGCATTAAGGATCAAGTTGGTTCCACATAATGTTTCAAGTGGGAACCATTAGTAGTATAAGAGAATAATCGCTCTTTCAAATCTTTCAGAAGGTATGAGTTTGTGCCTAGGACAAAAGTGATTTTGAAAGGACCTAGCCATAATTTTTGGAACTTAGAGTGTCTTCCTTTCTTAGCATGGGCTATAATTAAATAATTATTATATATGCTATATGCCTTATAGATTATATAAATATTTTTCCTTCAACAACTTTTGCTCCTTCAACAACTTTTTCTCTTCTATTAAAATACTTTTTCACGGTCTGCTACCTTCTTTTTATGTTCTCCAAGGAAAAATTCTTTTTTTATTCCAAGGCTAACAATGCACTTATCCTTTGGGGAACATTAGAATAATTTAATTCTTATATTTGTAACATCATTCATAAGGATGCAAGCTCCAACTTAGTAGGTATAATATCCTCTTGGCCATATACAAGTTGAAATGGAGTAAGACATGTGCTTGCTTTGGTGGTTGTGTGATCTGCCCAGAGAGCATAAGTGAAAAGCATGTGCCACTGGAGAGGTTTGTCTTCTATGATCCTATTTATGATCCTAACCAGATTCTTATTAGTGGACTCTACTTTCCCATTTCCATGAGGGTAATAAGCAGATTAAGTGAAATGTTTGACCCCTAACTTAGCCAGAAAATAAGTCAATTTTGCAAAATTGAAGGTTGGGTCGTTGTCTGTAATGATCTCTAATGGAATGTTGAATTTGGAAAAGATGTTAGATTCTAAGAAATAAATTTTATGCTCATCATGTGTGTGTCTAAGAGCGACAACCTCGGTCCACTTGGTAAAGTAATTGATGGCTATTAAAATAAAGATATGTCATGCAAATGATGGAGGATTGATAGGACCAATAAAGTCTAGGCCCCATTTAGAAAAAGGGAAATCCGGGAGGACAGATTGTAAAGGCATGGCAGAAAGGCATTCTTTCCTAGCAAATTTTTGGCACTTATCGCAATATTTTGTAAATTTATAAGAATCATGGAATATCATAGGCCAATAGTAACCATTTCTTATGATTTTAAAAGCAGTAGCCTTAACATAAAAATGGCCACCAATGTGAATGACAGAAGTTGATGATCCATGAATTTCATGTAACAATTTATGTGTTTCTTCATCATTTACACATCAAAGTAACAAACCATCAGTAGACCTCCTAAACAAAAAGTATCCTAAAATGATATACTTGGAAGCTTCTAGGCAGAGTCTCCTTCTCTGGTGGGGATCCAACTCATCTGGACACTTTTGATACTACAAATAATACACCATATTTTTATACCAAGGATGTTCAGATATGGCAATATTTTGATTCTCAATATAAAACAAAGTTGAAAGAGGATTATCGTGATCGTCAAGTTATTCCCTTGATTCAGGATGCTGAGCTAAGTGAAGAGCTAGGAATAATCCCTTGATTGTCTTTGAAGTCATGATCGTAAAATCATGCTCCTAAATTTTGCCAAGCCAATGTGCAAGTTTTCCTAAAAGATAAGTTTGTGAGGGAAGAAACTTGACAGCAGAAAAAGGGACTCTTACCTCGTACATTTTCTTAAAATAAAATGGAATTTTTTTTCTATAGCCTTAACAAGAGAAAAAGAACATTTCTCAATATAAGAGTACTTGATTTCATCATCTGATAACATCTGGCTCGTGTAAGCTACAATTTTTTCATTGTTTTGGTCATCACTTTATAAGAGGATAGCATAAATTGTTTCCTCGATGGCATTGGTATATATGATAAAATCTTTCTCAAAATATGGTTTTGCCAAAAACGATGTGAAATTGATTGTTTTCTTAATCCTAAGGAAAGAATTTTTGACTTCATTTGTCCAAGAAAAAGAACAATCTTGCTTCAGAAGATTATGAATTAATTTGACCATGACAACAAAATCAGGAAAAAACCTGCGGACAAAATTAATAATGCCCATGAAAGATTGGACTTATTTCTTGGAAGTGGGGGAAGGAAGGTTTAAAATCGCAGTAATCCTTTTGGGATCAATGCTTATTCCTAAATCATAAATAATATGACCATGGATTTTTCCCTTTGTGACACCGAAAATAGATTTGGAAGGATTTAAAGAAATGCCAAATTTTCTGCAACACATGAGAACTTTTCTAAGATGACCAAAAGGATCCAACCGGTTCTTTGAATAAACAGTCAAATCATAAAGATAAACTTGGATAATTTTACCACTCAGATCATCAAAACTATTTGCATATCTCTTTGAAAGGTGGCACCTTCATTAAACAAGCCAAAAGGCATGCGTTCATAAGAAAATGTGCCCCAATGTGTAGTAAAAGTGGTTTTATACCTATCATTCCTTTTTAGCTTGATTTGGTTATACCCAGAAAGGCCATCAAGTAAGGACATCATTTGTGACCCTGCAACCTGTTGTAAAATTATTTCCATATTAGGAAGTGGAAAATGGTCTTTGACACTCGCTCTATTCAACGCGTGAAAATTGACACATAATCTGATATGAGCAGTAGTCTTCCAAACATGGACCATATTTGAAACCCACTCGGAATACTTAACTGGAAATATTATATTAGCTTTTAACAACTTTTCCAACTCTTTTCAAATAGTAGCTTCAAGCGCAGGGTTAATAGGTATTTGTTTTTGCCTAACTATTTTTACCCTTTCCTTGATAGGAATGGTATGTTGTATGAGAGTGGGATCAAAATCACTAAGATCCTTGTATGACCATGCAAAAACATCTTGAAATTCATGAATTAGTTCTGTGAATTTTTCATTTACTTCAGTAGAACATTGGGCACCTAGTTTAATGATCTTTGGAGATTCAAGTATCCAAATATTCAAGGAAATGGTATCACCCACTTTCCTTTTCAACTCCTCTTCCATATGAGTTTCTTTATTTCCTACATCACTCGACGAAAATCAACTTTCGAGAGGAGTCAAGCCTTCAGGGAATTTTTCATCTTCTAGATATGATTTCCTTGGGCTTAAACGGTTCATTTTGTATGAAAGCGCAAATGCCTTCATCATTCAGGAAAAATTTCCATGATTCTATGTTATCTGGTATGTGAGGAAGATATATAGATTGGAACGTACAATCAGTTCCTTGAGGTAAAATCTGTCGGGTAGGAGATGATGCAAACATAGCTAACCTCTCAGCCATTGAATTAAGTTCCCTCTTAACATGAGTGATCTTAAATGATAAAATAGATTTGAAATGAGCATCCAAACAGCTTGGGTATAATGTTTAAGAAGCTTGTTGCTTGGCAAATAAATCTTACGTACAAGGTTCACCACAAGTTCATAATCACCAAAAACTGTAAGGTGGCCACAACCAAGGTTATATGCATTTTCAATTCCTAACAGTAAGGCCTCAAACTCAGTGACATTGTTCGTTCAAGAAAATTATAAACTATAAGAAAAATTGTGGATTTAACCTATAGGATAATACAGAATCATGCCAGCCCCATTACCTTCATTTGAGCATGAGCCATCGAAATGTATGTGCCACATGCCATCGTCAAAATCAATTGGTTCAATCATAGTGTCACCTCATCAACAAAGACAGAGTACACCCCAAAATCTTATTCAAGATAATTTACATTGGGTTGGGGAACACTCTCTATATATGGTGAAATTATTCTTTCCCTGAGGACTATAATGTTCTTTCCATTCTGAGGGACGGACAAATGTAATCCATCAAGTGAAAGATATCTGCTCGTTAAGGATTGCCAGTCTCTTCCTAAAAGAATTGAATAGTTTCTCATTGGAATATCAATTACTTGGATGATGAGGGTTGTTCTTATCTCGGGGTGTGCGCAGAGAACTAAGGTTACACCCTTGATTTCGCCTATAGTTGATTGTTCAAACTGTTATAAGAGAGCATGCTTCTAGAATTTTCATCAGTGCACGACAAGCCAAGCTCCTCCATAATAATTTTTGACATTACACTTGGACTAGACCCGCCATCAATTAGGCAAAAATGAGCTATTTTATCCATAATTTTTACAGAAATATAAAAAGGGGTTTTTTTTACAAGGTTCCTAAAATTATTTTCACCTATTTTATTTATAGTTGAATCCTCTTCTTTTGACTCTTCAAATAGATTGGCTATGGTAGAATATTTACCTTCCATAAAAATTTTGAGATGCTTTTGTTGTTCTAGGATGGAAACCATGTCCAAAAGGGTATCAACAATGTTGATATTATCCAATTGATTAAGGATATTATATTTAGAAGAGGGAAGAGGGGAAGACACTCCTTGATTATCTGAAACTCGAACAACTTGTGTATCAGTGCTTTGAGAATATGATATTGGGGTGGAAGAAGTAGGAGGAGGATCATATTTACCCTTGGTAGTGTAAGATTTTTTCCCGGTATTGATTACCGTAACATCTTCTGGTTCAACCAAATCTAAAACAACGATCGTGGTGTCAAGCCTTTTTCCAAAGATCTTATCTCTGGCATTTTTCTTAACTTCGCAAGTACTTTCTTCATGATTTTCTTCATAGAAGTTACACCAACTATGAGACATAATGGCCTTTGGCTAAAAAGTATTTTCATTAGTATTCCTAAAAGGCGCTAAAGAAGAAGAAGATACTCCAGGGGTAGAGGAAGAGGCATTTATGTTTTGCTCGTAGGTTATCATCCTATTGTTCATATCTTGCACGAGTTGTAGGAGGGTAGACATATTTCTTTGCTTGAATGAGTTCCCTTTAGGGAGACCCATTCTTTTGAGTTTCACCTCATATTCTAGGCAAGTATGAAGAGTGAAACCAAGATTTTCAATAGCCTTCTCTTCGAGTCTATGACGATAAGGAGAAGGTAGTGCATTATAATAATGCATGAAAGCAGCATGATTTTGAGGGCGGATTAGTTCAGGGATTTGATTGTATAATTTTGTGAAGCAAAAGTTTAAATATTTAATGGTTTCGCCATCTTTATAGGAAATATTGTTGTATTCCCTTAACTACTCAGTTGGAATCTTGGACTTTCCATAAGTGGACTTGAACCAATAAACCAATTCTTCCCATGAAGAAAGATTTTTGGGAGGGAGATAAAAAAAATGTGATGCAACTTTCCCTTCGAGGGAGTTGAAAAATAAGTTCATGAAAGTGTCATTATCGTTAGCCCCTATGTTATGACAAGAATTAAATAATGATACTAGGTGTTCATTTGTAGTAACGATATTATTTACCGAAAACCTAGGTAAATTTTCTTTGAACTTTGGTAATGGGTGAGTAGTAGGTGTCAAATTTAAGGGAGAAGACACATGCCATGGGGTGGTTGTAGCATCTTCCTTGAATTGGAAAATCCCATATTTTTTTATAACTTTAGTAGGACTGGTAATGGATTGAATAGGGACTTGATGACTATATATACTACCAATTACTGATGAGGCAGAAGGTTGCAAGGAGGAGGCACCTCCGGTTCCACTACCACTACCCACAAATGTCATATTGAAAGTTACAGGTATGGGTGATGAATGGTGAACTAGAAGAATCAGATAAATTTCTCCTTAGATCACTTTCTCGTGTTGATAAAACAATTTTCCTCCTCCCTATTTCAAAAATAGGAGTAGCTTCAAGGGACAATCCTCTTCTCCTTCGAGAGATGTGAGAATTTGAGGACATGAAAAGAAGCACCAAAGAGTTAGGAAAAGGGATGTTATTGCTGATTTATGGGTTTCCTTTTCCTAGCTTCCCAATGTTCATGAATACTTATATCCCTTTCAATTACTTCCCAAGAGCATTCAAGTTCGGCGCAAGTACTAGCAATTTCTAAAATAGTATTGAACAAGGTTAAGGAAATGCTAGTTTGGTCATCAAGACCATTTCCAATATTGGGTTGTCTTGTAATAGGTACTGTCATGGAAAAAATCTGTCAAGGAGTATTCAAATAAATCAGAAAAACAAAATATAAACATGAATACAATCAACTAGAGAGATATGGAAGATCTCCCCAGTATGCTCACCAAATAAATGTTGAGGAAAAGGTATGAAAAACCTTACTCAAACATTTTCAGATCTTGCCAGGCTAAGGCAAGATAGTTCGAAATGTCACCCGGGTTTATAGCCTTAAAAAAATCACTTAATCCACAGGTATTAATTACAAGGGATCAAGGTTGGTTTTTATATGTTGTATGTAACTGTGCAAAGAAAATAAACTAAACAAAAGTTACATGAATATGTACAAAAATTACATAAGTATGTACATGGAGATAAAAAGCAAAAGAATGAACTAGATAATTCAAAACACATATGTGAGACTGAAACAATAATCTGATTTTTGTATTTATTTCATCTTGAGATACAAAATTGAGTTCTCTTTCCAAACCCTTGCGAGGGTAAGGACCAAAGTCAGATTTAGAAGCCTTCAATGGGAACCATAAAAAAAAAAAAAATCTGACAATAAAAAGAAAATTGAAGCCAAAGATCTGGATCAGCTTGCCACAAAATGCTCTCACTTGACTCTGCAAGATATGCTCTATCAGTCATGAAATTCAATTCATAAACAAACAAGAATACACGGATTTCCAAAGATAAATCATACACCCTTAAAACAAGCTACTGAAATATGTGATTCATTTTTTGAATCACGTTGCCTTCAATAAGACCCTTTTGTCATCAAGAGGGTTAAGCCTTCTAGTAAACTTGGAATGAATGAAAATTGAAAGTATCTCACTAGTATAGATCAAACCTTATGGATGTAGTTCTTCTTCTATTATCCCTCTCTCATCTCTTCCTTTCATTGAGTTTTTATTCCTTCTCAATAAGTTATGGTAGCTCAACTAACTTTTTTAAGCTAAGCCTTATTAGCTTAACTAATTAGTTGAGAGAAATAATATATATATATATATATATATATATATATATATATATATATATATATATATATATATATATATATATATATATATATATATATATATATCAGTGGATATATTCTAGCCAATGGCTATGAATATATCCACATTGGCTTAATACAGTTTGGTATAAATCCTCTGGTCCGACCTAGACTAGATACATCTGTTCTCACCTGTATAATTGATTCCCGTCATAATACCTTTCAGGATGCCCTGATCTCCAGTTTTCAAGCCCCTCTGCACAATGGCCCTGTTTGGTCCTCAGCGTTGCCCAGATATCAAGTCTCTCTTCGAGATCCCTATATCAACACTCTTCTACAAGCCTATGTTCAGTTCACTGGATTTAATATGGCTGAAGGCTCAAAGATTGCCCAACTTCATTCTTCCATCTGTCTTCATTTTGTTTCCACAACCATGCCTGCATTAAACCCTAAGTTACTCAAACACCCTACTTCCGAAAGCGTGGTGGTTGGTCCAGGAAACGTTTCTCCTCTCTCTCTTGGATTTTGTCAGCTTACAGAAATTGATGAGTGGTCTGCCGAATATGAACCAATCTCTGCTCAGATGCAACCTCCTCAGCCAAAAGAACTTACTATGTATATGAACTCTGCTGGTAAACCAGTATTAAAGCTAGGAAGGACTCAAAGTCAGAGAATACAAGACCTTGATAGGCAGTTTTCTCATTTGTCTGCAAGCAGTTCAAGATCTAATTCTGTTAGATCTACCCCTGTACATTCTCCTCCCAGAAACCCTGTATATACCCCTGTTTCTGGAAGATCTAAACTTGATGATCATTTATTAAGACATCAAAAAGGGTCAAAAGATTTCTACTATTGCAAAAGGAGCTTTCCTACACAAGAACCCTCTTCTTCTAACATGACTTCTGCTCCATCACTTCCTAAGAATTTCAAGACTTATCAGAACAAAGTTGAACATCATGGCCAACATTTAGACTATTCTGAATGCCAAGATCTAGCAGTCCCAGCTTTGAAAATGATGGACTATCCTTTGCCTAGATCTAGTAAAGAAAAAAGAACAGAGTTACCATATAGAAATTTGGGTCCAGGAAATCATATCCCAAAATTCCAAAATGATATGGTAGATGACTTAAAATTTATAAAGTATAGGAAGTCTGATGCAGAGCCTTCTCAGGATATAATTAGTTTGCAAAACTATTCAAATTATCAGTCTGTGTGTCTTGCCCAAAATCTTGATGACATAGCTCAAGATGTAATAAAGACAAAGAGTCATTTAAATGGCTTACACTCTGAGCTAGATAAAGTCTTACAGAATCAAGAAGACCTTAAAACACAACTGCATATTATCCTTGAGAAGATAGATATTATTGAGAAAGTAGTTGAGAATATAAAAATCTCTTATCAAGAAGAATCTTAGCCTGCTTCTCCAGTTTTGATTCCTACTAATGATGCGACATTTTCATTCTTTAGCTCATCTCCTCCTTCTGAGAAAAGAGCACTAACATTAAAGCAACTGGCTTCAAGTCTAAGAAATCCTACTCTGGTTAGGATAGCAGAAATCTGTCAGCTAGCCCATGATAAACTAGCTTTGGTTAAAGGACAAATTAATGAGCTAGAAACACAAGTAATGCAAGCTAGAACAGACATTTTAGCCATCCAGTTAGCTCTTGTACATATTTCTACTGACCAAAGTTTCTCCATTAAAGCCATGGAAGGAGAAACCAAGCCAGAACCAGAAGCTGAGTCATCTAAGCCAAGTTCTTCTAGAACTTCAGCATGGGAACAATGGTGTAATTCCAAATATAAAGGAACAAAGAAAGCCCCTATGGATATTGATGGACAACCTTCCACTTCCATCAAACATGTAGATACTGCACCTGTCTCAAATGTAGATTGTAAAAGCAAAGTTGAGATAGAAAATATGATCCAAGGGTGGCATGCATGGGCAAAAACACAAAAATTGTTGTTTAAAGATAAAGTCACGTGGAGTGATTTAGCCCTACGCATAACATGGGGATTTACTGGAAACCTGAGTTTTTGGTGGGAAATAATTTCAGATAACAGTAAGCTTAGAATATTGCAGCATGACAAACCCCTAGATGAACTCATCAAAGCAGTAATACATGAGTTCTATGGTGATATTAGGGTCAATATGAGTCATTATGCTGACATGTTCATGAGCCAAAAATTATGCCACCTTAACCAGCTCCAAAAATATTTCTGCACTATGCAATCCCTGTTGTAC
Source organism: Picea engelmannii (assembly GCA_009831015.1). NCBI lineage: Eukaryota > Viridiplantae > Streptophyta > Pinopsida > Pinales > Pinaceae > Picea > Picea engelmannii. Next base: position 284,539 of record ML807247.1, read on the forward strand.
AAAGTTCCTGATCCTCGTAACTCTGCTTATTTGAGGAAATATCTATCCTCAATGCTTGGTAAGGTTCCTAAACTAGTCAGAACTAGACTAGAAGACTTAGAGCTTGACATAGAAGACCTCTCTCTTGCAGGATTGCAAGAACAAATAGTCACGGCCTTACAAAATGAATGTTCTAGAAAGAAGACTACAAAATCCTTAAAAAATCATTTAGGATTTGATTCTTCAGTATGTGAGACCTTTAACAAAACAACTAGTTTTGGATGCTCACATCAAAAGAAAACTGGTAAGAAATGGTCAAAGCAACACTGTGGTTGTAAGGATAAACGTAAATCATTTAAGAAATCTCCTAGACAATTCTCTATGCCAAGAAGAAAAGTCTATTTTAAAAGAAGACCACAAAATAAACGAGCTAAGAAAACTTCTTGTTTTATTTGTAAGAAGCCTGGCCACTGGGCATCTCAGTGTCCTCTGCGGTCGAAGACCAAAGTCCAAATCAAGATAATGGATCTTTTCTCCACAGGATATGATCCAACAGAATGGGACTTAGTCTCCCACCGTTCATATGGTGAATACTTATCACTTTCTGAAGATTCTGATGATGAGGGTGATATGTCACACCCTGAGTCCCCTACCTTTTCTGACCATTCTTCTAATTCCTCTAACATTGAAGAATTAAATTTCTTAGATATTAAAATGCTGTCTTCTTTCCCGTATCTCTCTTCCCTTCTTGCTCAGAGATCCTCCATTCAAGCTAAACTCCCAGTCCTTACTCCTGGACAGTTCTCCTTAATTGATTGCTATACTTCCCAATTAGAGCATGTTCAGCAACAAATTCAGTCTCTCCAGCAACCTAGCGTGGTGAATATACATCACTACACTCCTACAGATGTTGAGTTTGAATTTGCAAAACCCAGTATCCCTGAATCCCAGGATACTAAAGGAAAATCTCTAGTTTTACACACTCCTCCATCTACAACTGATCATTCTCTAGATGATACTATATTTCACCTTGAGGAGGAAATTAGAGAAAAGGAAGTATTAGTCAAAGACCTTTGGAAGACAATAAAACTCCAAAGAGAAGAACTAGAATTCTTAAAGAAGAAAAGAAATGAAGAATTTGAAAAAGAGATATTCCAGGAAGAATTAGAGACTGACTTTCCAGAGAATAAAATGCTAAAAGGCCTTGATGATAGAATAGTTATTTCTGTAAATATTAAAGTTACTGTATATCCGTAGTACACTTTAGATGCTCAGATTGATACTGGTGCCATGAACTCATGCGCTAAGCATGGAGCTATTCCTGAGTACTATTGGCAGCCAATAACTGTTTCATTTTGAGCAGTCAATAAGACTGAGCTCAAGATCAATCATATCTGCCCTGATTTTCCCATCTATATTCAGGATCAGAAAATACCAGTAACATTCTATAGCTTTGACACTGGTTCAGATATCTTGTTAGGTCAAGATTTTGTAAATAAGTGTTTTCCTTTAACTGTAGGAAATTCTTTTGTACAGTTATATATAAATGGAAAAAGCTTGAAAATTCCAAGCAAAACTGTCTTTGAAAGCAGGATTTCTGATAGAGAATCAACTAAGAAGCTAGAGAATTCTGCTAGTAGCCTTGTCAAGATCCAGAAAATAATGACTAATGCAAATAAGCATGGATCAGAAGCAATTAAAGATATAAAAGATAAGATTGAAAAAGATTGTACTTCTGATTATCCAGATACTTTCTGGACCAGAGAACAATACTTTGTAAATTTTCCATACAGAGAAGATTACATCCCAAAGCCTCAAAAAGCCTCTGCAAACTATATGTCTCCAACTGAATTGGAATACTGTAAATAAGAGATTCAAGAATTATTGCAGAGAAAACTGATAGAAAATAGCAGGAGTCCTTGGGCTTGTCCARCTTTTTATGTAAACAAGCATAGTGAGCAAAAAATGGGTAAGYCAAGAATGGTAATCAATTACAGAGCTTTGAATGAAGCTTTGTTGACTTTAAGATTCCCCTTACCCTGCAAAGAATTATTATTCTCTAAAATTGGCAGATGTAATGTATTTAGTAAATTTGATCTTAAGAGTGGTTTTTGGCAAATTGGAATTGTTCCTGCAGACAGATATAAGACTTCTTTCGTGGTACCTCAAGGACAATACCAATGGAAAGTAATGCCATTTGGTCTGAAGAATGCACCTTTATAATTCCAGAAAAGAATGGATGACATCTTCAGACATTTACCATTTGTCATTGTATATATTGATGACTTATTAGTTTGTTCTGTAGACATAAAACAACATGTACACCATCTACAGAGTGTTTATCATTTATTGTATAAACATGGATTAGTCCTGAGCAAATCAAAGTTATGCTGGGCTCAGACTAGAATAGAGTATCTTGGACTCATACTCTCCCAAGGAGAAGTAGAACTCCAGGATCATGTGTTGAAGAAACTATTAGAGTTTCCCGATGAGATATTGGACACTAAACAGCTACAAAGATTCCTAGGTTGTTTGAATTACATCCGATAGTTCTATGAAAATCAAGCCAAGGATGTCAGAATTCTAYAGAAGAGATTAAGTAAAKMAATACCTTGGAATTATAAGATGACCCAATCTGTCCAAATTATCAAGAAGAAAATCCAGAATTTACCCAGATTGCACCTTCCAGACTTATCTATGAAATTAGTTTTAGAAACTGATGCTTCTCATGAAACATGGGCAGCAGTTTTACTCCAAAAAAATGGTCCTAAGCTGGAAGAAGTATGTATGTATACTTCTGGGTGTTTCAGTGAAACAGAGTCAAAATATCCCTCATCCCATAAAGAAATTCTTGCTGTAAAAAATGGGATCAAGAAATATAGAATGTTTCTAAAGCCTATACATTTCATTGTTAGAATAGATTTGAAACACATGAAGGGAATGTTGACTAATCATAAGCTTCTTGAACAGGGAAACAACATGATACTGCAATGGAGTCTCTGGCTAGATGGATATGATTTTAATATAGAATATAAGCCAGGAAAAGAAAATTGTATCGCAGATCTCTTAACTAGAGAAGTTTCTCCTTTCCAAGAAAAAGATAAATCAATCAAATGGCTTCGTCCTCTCTGAATGCTATTTCCAGGAATGCTCCACCAGGATTCAAATGGATCTTGGTTTGTACAGATCGTAAATATTGTCTTTGTTTTGACTGTTTGGCCTGTTGTATCAAAAATAGTCCAACTTGTATGCGTATACTAGAATACTGGATTGATAAGTTTAATAGCTTAAAGTCATATGGAAGCTATTTTAGAGAAAGAAGAGATCTATTAAGAGGAATAATGACTGGTGGTCCTCATCAAGGACAAGTTTATATTAGCCTGTATACTCCATATCTCACTTATGAAGACTATTGCACAATTCTTCATCAGATTAAATATGATGGATGTGTTTGGCTAACATTTGAGTGTGATCTGTTTAAGGATCATTATTATTCTTGGTCAGGATGGCTGTATCTGTTGTTCTGGACATACTGTCCAAGGGATGCAGATTTCTTCAATCAGACAGACTGAGAAGCCTTTAAGATATGGTTTCATGCAGAAGTATGTGAAGCTGCTCAACATGAAGCATGGTTTGTCTTCAACTTATCATACATGCATAGTACATTAAAGTATTTACCAACAGAACCATATCAACCTCCTTGCTACAAAG